>JABSNV010001281.1:0-60000 GCA_024085815.1 Flaveria linearis
ATGTTATTGACTTCGGTGGAAGTTGGGATGACCATCTACCGTTAGCTGAGTTCTCGTACAACAACAGTTATCATGCTAGTATTGGCATGCCACCTTACGAGATGTTATACGGTAGAAGATGCAGGACCCCCGTCTGTTGGTGAAATTGGTCAGCAAGAATTGGGAAGCGTCGAAGTGGTAGAGGCTACGAATGAAAGCTCGAAGAATTAAAGCGTATATGAGGCAGCCAAAGACCGACAGAAGTCGTATGCCGACAAACGACGCAGACCAATTGAGTTCCAAGTGGGAGACCGGGTTATGTTGAAGTCTCACCTTGGAAAGGGATCATTCGATTCCGGAAGCGGGGTAATTGAGTCCGCGATATATAGGCCCTTTCCGAATCGTTGCTCGAGTAGGGGAGGTGGCCTATAGGTTAGATCTGCCAGACGAACTAAGTGGATCCACCCACTTTCCACGTGTCTCATCTGAGGAAATGTTTGCAGACGAGACATGGTCGTTCCACTGGATGATATCGAGGTAGACGAAAAGCTCAACTATGTAGAGCAACCAGTGGCGATCATAGATCGCAAAGAGAAGAGGTTGAGAAATAAAGTGGTTCCCCTTGTGCGTGTACAGTGGCGGCACAGGAAGGGATCCGAATCGACGTGGAAACTGAAGAAGAAATGAGGCAGCATTACCCACGATTGTTCGAGGAATGACAGGTTTCGGGGACGAAACCTAAAATAAGGGGGGTGGACTTGTAACACCCGAAAGTTTGACTTCTCAGCATGTGATGCGACTGAGCTTCAGTCGCCTGTGATTTACGCGACTGAAGTCCAACCGCATGGCTATTCGGCCGATTGGAGCTCAACCGCACGATTGGAGTTCAATCGCCCGAATGGAGTATGAGTCGCATGGAACATGTGCGACTGAGGTCCAATCGCACAGTGTTGATGCGACTGAAGGTTCAGTCGCCCCTGGACCTGATGCGACTGAGCTGTGGGTATAAAAGGGGAGCAGCTCCACTCTCCTCCCATTTTTCAGTCGGGGAGAGAGAGCAAGGCGACAAAGAGCAGAAAGAGACCGAGAGAAGAAGAAAGAGGGAAGGTGCTGCCCGATTGTCGAGAAGCAAGCTAATCCGAAGCTCATCAACTTCTACCTGACAATGTGAGTTCTAGGACCCCTCATTTACATGTTTTTAACTGATTTTGGGGCTGGAATCACATATAAACTCTAGTTTTGTAAAAGTATAAGTTGACCCATTGAGTAAACTATGAGTAATGCGTTTATAGTAAGAAGTAGGACTTGTATATGCTTGTATGATGTCCTTGTATGAATCCCTGAGCTTTGGGAGGGTCAATTTGGGCAAAAAATGGGTTTTTGACGAGTTTGGGTGCGGGGGTTCGCGGCTGCTGTTCGTGATGAACTCCAGTCGCAGCCCAGTTAGGGTTATGCGACTGAAGGGCCAATCGGCCGAATGAGTGATAGTTGATATCCAATCGCCCGACTGAGACTCAGCCGCCCGATTGAGTCTCAATCGCACGATAGGTGATGCGACTGAGAGTTTCGGTCGCATGAGTTCAAACGCAGAGTAGTTCAGTCGCACGGTTAAGAGTTAGTCGCATATAACCCAGTCGGTTAGTGTCTAGTCGTACGGAAGGAAGTCCAGTCGCACGTCTGAGTACCCATTCGCATGATAGCCCAATCGTACGGCCCAGTCGCATGGAGTACATGCGACTGGCAGTAGTTCAGTCGCCCGAACAGGGCTGATGTGAGTGAATGTAGAATTGTATGTATGATGTATGTATGTTAGTATGATGTTGTCATGGTAGATGATGAATACTGATGATATGTAAGTAATCATGTTTCTTGTGTGTATGTGTCTTATCTTTTAATAACTTTACGTGAATGAATGAACGAATGTAACGAATGTATTAAGAACGTAAAGTGAAAGATAATGAAAGAAGGAACATGATGAATGAATGCATGCATTAACGAATGAATGAATGTAATAAAGGCTTGCAAGCAAAATGAAGGAGGTGCACACCCCTGGCAGGTGTTAGCTCAACGGTGTGCGGGTTAGCTACCCCGAAGGATGCACATCGGGGTCAGTCTTTGTGATTGACCAGAAGTATGTATGGGATCCTTGCCGCTTGCCCTAGGTGACTGGATCAGCATTAGTGCACAACGTTCGTGATTGATCATCACAGGTCCAGCACCCCATTTGTGCACAACGTTCGGGGTATAGCATATGGCATTGATCCAGAAGTAAAGTGAAAGATAAGTGGTGCTTGTACCTACCCCAGGTGACTGGATCAGCATTTGTGCACAACGTTTGTGGCTAACCACCACAGGTCCAGCACCAGTAGTACGTGATGAAAGGGGTAGTGTACAGGTCACCGAATGTAATGAACGTTCGAACGAAAGTAATAAATGAATGAATGAACAGAATGAAGGTTCGAACGTATGAAGTGAAAGTATGAATGAAAGTAAAGTCATACGAAAGTATGTGAAGTATGTAAAGTATGTATGTATGAAAGTAAACGAGAATGAGAAAGTGTACACGAATGAAAGTGAGAAATGAATGATAAGATAATAACAATGTTATCTGCGTGTACGTATGATGTGTGAACACATGTATGAATGAACGGTTAATAAGATTGAAAGTATGTTTTATTATAAAAACTAGAACTCACTCAGCAACGCTGACTTTTATGTGTTTTCCAGTTCGCAGGTAGTGTTGCTGAGGATGGTACGAGACGGCTACTCAGCTCTTTTGGGAGGGCATCTCCATTTTGTAATGCTGCAACGTCACGTGTTGCGGGCCCATAACGCACGCAACAAGTCACGTTGCCTGCCATTACGAGGTTTCTTGAGGATCTGAATCAACGAGATCACTCAAGAAATCTCCTTATATATTTTTGAATTTAATATCTTCTTTATGAAGAAAATATATTTTCTTATTTCGGTAGAGGTCGCCGTACGACCCTATGATTGCTGAGGAATATGCATCAGCAGCAATCATAGTATAGTATGCCCCTATGATTGCTGAGGATTCGAATAAACGAGATTGTTAGGAAATCTCGGGTTTCTATGTGTCTCCCCAGCAATCATAGTAAAGTTAGGAAGTGTAAAGAAAGTTGTATTTTGTAATCGTGTCAATGATGTAATGACTTTTATGAATGAATGAGAATGTATGTATGCTTTCTTAATTAATTCCGCTGCGTATGCTATGATCATGTATTAAAAGTATGTTTATACCTTGTGTATCTAAGATATATGCAATGAAAGACCGACTGTAGGGTGCCCGGTGAGCGGGGCCTTACACATATGACCCATTTATGACTAGTTTAAACATAATTAACTCTATATTGACCCACCGGTCATTCTATTTCCACTTTGCCCTCCTTTCATATTTCGAACTTCTTGGAGGCATTTCATCAAACACCTTATGGGCATGATTTATAACTCAACATATTTCATACAACTAATTTGCTATGAACCATCAAGTTTCAAAATTGGCATACATGATACATAGAACACCTAATACATACTATTCTAAGTTCAACACATATTAATTTGATCATAGATGAATTTCTCCTCAACACCCCAATCATGAAGTAAACTACTTAGCAAGAAAACATCCAATTAAGACTCACCTTATGAGTTAGATGCAGGAACTAGGTGATTTATAACTCAATTCCACAATTAGAAATTTGAATTCAACACAACCGCAACTCAATTTGACTAGGGTTCTTGATCTCCTTCCTCCTTCCCGTTCTCCTCTCTTCGTGAGTGTGTGTGTGAGTGTCCAGGAGGTTCTACACCTCCTTACTAATATGTAAATTTAATTTTCTCAATTGGCAAAAGTAGTCCCTCTAGTTACTTCTATTCATTTACACTAACAATACTAACTTAACTCAGTTAGTTCTAATTTACCACTCATTTTATTTAAAAACACAAATTATAAAATTACCTAAAATGGGACGTTACAGAACATGTATTTTCCTCCAAGACGGATGAAAAGATACTGAAATAACAATCTATTTTTTAAAATACATATTTAAGAGTTTTAGTCACTACAGATGAATTGTATTCGCGACTGAAATGACTTGGTACCGAGTGATAGATTAAGGACCGAATTTACATGTATCAGAGACTGAATGTTAGTCTTTGTTGTTGATATACAATCAAGACTGAACTTTAGTTACCAATACGAACATCTGAGACTAGGTATTTATGACTGACTTAGATTAACAAAATCAGTCCCCAATAACTATTGGAGACTACATTAAAAGTATCAGAGACTAATTTTTCAAATCTAAATACCCACATAACTTATTTAAAATGATAGTTTGACGACACTTTTTTTATTAAATTGAGAATTTGAACTATTTAAACACAACCTACTACCCAACTTAAATAGCCTATAAAAACAAATCTAAACCGACTCAAACTCTATATTAGATAAACCTACAATAAATATAAGATAAACTTATAAAATAATTAAATACTAATTAAATAAACTAAGACTCTTAAGCAAACTATAAAACCTCCAAAAAACTATCTGAAGTTAGGGATGCCCCTGATTCAAATTCCCAACTCATTTAAATTTTAACTTATTTTTCAATTTCACTCTTCAACTTTTAAATCGACACTTTTCAGAATTAAAACTTAACCTATTCTTCACCCACATCTTTTAACGATCATTATATATTTATTAGGATATACTGGGTTTGTTTGTTTGTTTATATATTTATTAGGATAACTGTTAAACATTTGTGGATCATATTCGCACACTGAACTATTTAGTATTACTAAACGATAAGACGCTAATTACCATATTTTATCCTCCTCCCCCTCTTTCTCTCCTAAACTCATTAAATTTGAACATATTTTACAATTTTGCATAATCTATATTAATATTGATAAAATTTTGCATTTTCGGTGTTACTCCAAAAACGACTAAAGTGATGGTAAGTTTTTCCAAATTGTATGCATTATCTAATAATGTTGGTTAAATAATCACACTAATTGTGATGATACTATTAACGTGAGTTGTCATTGTTGTTTGGATAATTAGTAGATTAGGTAACATTGTAAATACTATTGTTTTCTCGAAACCACAATTGTTTAAAATAGCTATTATCAATGTTCGATTTATAACCGTTATACTAAAATTTCTATAAAATGAGTGAGTCTTCTTCTATTTTAGTAAACCTAGAAGATATGCCCACCTTCATGGGCACTAGTCAAGATTGTCTCCCTTTTAGAGAGATAGGCTGCATATTTATTACACTAGTACAAATTATATTTACAATAAATTATTACATATATTGTATGTATTTAAGATTTATTAGGAAATTGTAAATATTATTTAATTGTTATTTGTTTTATTAATAACTGCTATGGCCTCAGGTGAATATTTATTAGTGAAGTGACCTTGGACCTTGGGTGATCCATCAGTAATATGATAATATCCATAATTGATCCGTCCAATCGTAAAGTCTTTACTAAGGACCGCATTTCACACAGAAAATCACCGACATATAAGTAATGGATGTTGTCATTAGTAAAATTGCTCTGATTTTTAGTGCATCTTTAGGTGCACAATTTGGCATAAAATGGCATTATTTGGTTTAAACATTTCATCCTAGAAAACAAGAGTGAAATTTATAATAGTTTACTTATATAAAGTTACCCAAATGTACTTTTACGGCATAGAACGCCATAAATCATTCTGAAAATGAAATAAAGACAACTTTTGTTCACCTAATACAGTCTAAGAGTTTCGTTCAAAGCTGCATGAACATGTTACATGTTTCATAAACTTTCTTCACTCGCACTGTTTGCAAAATTTTCAACTTTTGTAACATTGTTTCTCATGTTGTTGCTTCTTTGACTTGTTTTGCAACCTAATCTGTAAGCTTCATATTTTGTAGCAAGATCAGTTATGTAATTATGCAACATGTGGAAGTTAGTAAGCTGATTAAACATGGGTAAGGAAAATTGGACTATTTAGTTTCTGTTTGGACCCATTCACTTAGGAATGGGTCTATTTGGGTTTTATTTTATCTCAATTACAATCAAATAAAACCACACTAGCTAAAAAAGGATGTTGTCAAACAACACCTTCATTAAAAATTAGAATATTATTGTAATAATGTTGTTTCAGTAATCATCAATTACTAATATAAAACATAAGAAAAATGGTAACGAAACCAACCTGTATTTAAAATGACCCATTTCAACCTTAATCATTCATGTAACCATGAAAACATGGGCTGGGCAGTTGGATGATGCTTCTTCATCTTCTTTCCCTGTGTTATCATCCTAAAAAAGGAACATATTAAACAAACTAAAAGTCATCCAAAGAGTATTTTATCAATGATAAAACTAGTAATAATGTTTTATTAATAATCATTATCATATGACCATGTTAGTTATTAATATAATGTATAAGAAAAATGTATAAAAAAACCAACCTGAAGAAAAATGACCCATTTCAAGCAAGACATATTTTGACCCATTATGCAACCAATGTGTCCCGCCCATGTCGCTACCTCTAGCAGCCATCATTGCAGAGGTGAATTACTGGTGTTAATGTACTCTGCTGATCATTGGAAACAATTTAGCTGATGGTATTATTATAACTTAATTTTGACGTTAAACGGAAACGACAATAAGAAACTCAACTACTTAACTTGTTCGGCATCACTAAGAAGTACTGTCAAAAGAACTTGATGAATATTGCATAGTCTGAAAGAGGATCATAGGCAATGAAACAGTGATTTGACATCATAACAATGAACTCAAATAATATCACATAACAGCACTACATTAGCAAATTTCATTCAAATTAAAGTCTTAAGAGCATAAAAATAGTTCAGATCTACATACTAGTGATACAAAGTAAAGTCTAAGCCACCCTCTCACCACAGATCCTACGTGCAAGCCGGATATCCTCGGGCAAGATCGTAACTATGAATCGTGCACATATTAGTATCCTCAAACAGTCTACAGAAGCCAAGTAATACTACATTTGTATCTTTTCAGCAACTATGAACTTTAGTATTATATCTTTCCAGGTATGTGTAGTTTTATTTGCAGAAAACTTGACAGTGTCTTCTTTCTTCAACTACAATTTAAGAAATTCAAGGGTTAAAAAACGGCACACTTTGACATTTTTGGTCAAACCCATTGCTTTCCTAGTTCAGATTAACAAGAATGTTACAGAAAACAACCTTTTCAGTAATAAATTTGAACTTAATTTTTGTTTGCAACAAGGATAATGAACTTGGAATGCTTAGGGAATATTTCACAAAGCTTTCAGAGCCAAAGCATATGAATTCACAAAATGTGGAAGCAACAAGTTTCAAAAATTAAATCACCATGCGAACTTAAACGAATAAACAAGCTTCAGATTTTGTATAATTTTGTGGAAGTAACAAGTTACAAAAAAACTGAAATACCTATCCAAATTGTAATAATGTTGTTTTAGTAAACGTCAGTTATCAATATAAAACATACGAAAAATGGATGTAGAAACCAACCTGTACTAAAAAAGACTCATTTCAACCAAATATGTTTTGACCCGTTATGCAACCCGTCTGTGTTGTCGCAATATCATTCATGTAATCATGAAAATTTTGGGAGTTAGTAAGCTGATTAAGCATGGGTCAGGCAATTGGATGATGCTTCTTCATCTTCCTTCCCTGTGCTGTCATCTATAAAACAGGAACATGTTAAACAAACTAATAGTCATCCAAAGTCTATTTTCAACGCATACTACTAGACTATTACTGTAGTAAACTAATAATAACATTTTGTATATAGTCATTATTATAGGACCACATTAGTTATTAATATAAAGTATAAGAAAAAGTGGACAAAAAAACCAACCTGTACGAAAATGACCCATTTCAAGCAAAACATATTTTGACCCGTTATGCAACCCGTGTGTGCTGCCCATGTCGCCACCTATAGCAGCCACAATTTCAGAGGTGGGATTACTGGTTATTATGTACTCTGCTGATCATTGGAAACAATTTAGTTGATGGACAACACACATTATTGGTTACGTTACGTGTTAATGGACTAGAAATCATGAATTGAGTGAATAACAAGGATCTTACATGGAAGAAGGTTTTACAAGTTCCTTTCTCGGTCCTAGTCTTGAGTCTAAGTCCTGGATTATTGAGAATGAGTTCCAGCATGATATGTCTCTTGTTAAATAACTACAACTCTTTTTCTTCCTTCGGTTCAACTAATAATTCTGTAGAAAAAAGGAAGTAGTTATGACATATATAATTTAAATGTATACATTTGAAAGCGAGATATATTGTTTATAAATTAACAACAATTCATATTTTCATGTGATTCCAAATTGAGCAGAGTAGATTGTTTGAATTAGTAAACCAAGTTACAGGGCACTAAAGCTCAAACTCATATGCTAGTGAATTCAATAAACCAACATACGAATTCAGCCCCCTTTATTTGACTAGAGTCTTGATTGAAATAAGGAAGAAAAAAATGTGATTTTACTAGTGAAGAAAATATCAATAATTAAGGTCTGTATTTGCAACAATTTCACAAATATTCAATATAAAAAGAATCATATTCAGTGGTCCCAAAATCGACTTAGCTAATGAGAATCCATCCACTTAGCCCTTTGACATTCATCAGCTCAATTTGGATTTTAAGCAACAAATTCGGGTTCAACAAGATAGGCGATTACTGATTTTATCAACTTTGGATATTCCGAGTGTGCGAATCGACAGAAACTAAATAAATTTCTCAAGGTATACGAATTGTGATGGGATAAAATGTAAAATTTGTGGCTTGAATGAAAGCAAATTCAAATATGTAATCTATTATATACGCAAATCAAAACCAAAACTATTCAAATATGTACCTGGTTGTCTATTCGGATGCAGGGGATATGAGAGATGAGGGGCCAGTAGCGGGAGCCTCTTCCATTACACCTTTCTTTCATTTTTGGGCATTCATAGATTTCCAAGCTCAAAAGGGAAGGCAACAGCGTTTCTGGCAGATGTTTCATCTTTGGGCAATACCAAATGTTGAGATGTTGAAGGGATGTGAGGTGTTGGAGTCCCATTGAAACTGATTCCAACTTCTCAAATCTCTGTATGCGAAGATTAGTAAGAGAAGAAGGAAGAACATCTGTCAGCTGCCCAAAATTACTCACATATGGCTCATCATCGATTAAGACTAGGCGAACAAGAGAAGGTGGGAAATTTTGATGGCCCCACTCCGAGATGGGTTTTCTCAAGCCCCCTATTTCAAGGCTAACCAAATTCGGAGGCCAAAGCGCACGAGGAAATGAAGCATCCATACCTCGACAATTTCTTATAGTCAGATGTTTCAACAAGGTGAGATGCGATAGCTGAACATCAGGAAATATCTCAATACCGTGACAATTTAGTATATTCAAGCTGGTAAGGTGAATGAAGTTTCCCAATTGAATGACTGATTTCAGATTTGCCCAACCTCTAATAAATATATATTCAAGCATTGACATACTTGTGTTGTTCATCTTTTCCATTAGTTTATCACAATTAGCTACATCAAATGACTTGAGCTTCTGCCCTCCTTCTTGTGTTGCTGTAGTTGGGAAGGAGAGATGTGTAAGTGACTCACAATCACCGATACTCAATCTCTCAATGCTATTTGGACAGCAACAACGCTCTAGTTTTTTACAAGAGTATACATGCAACACCATGAGAGATGATAGGAGGTTGTTGCTATAATCATCATCCTCCTCCTCTTTCTCTCCTAAACTCACCAGATTATCACAACACCATACCTCTAATTTCTTTAAATTCACAAGCACCGTACGCGACTCCGATTCCGATTCCCACAAGTATCTTATTTCATTACAATTATCGATACTTACTTCTTCAACCGCCCCAAGATACTTCATAACACCTCTCCACACCTCATCCGTAAGCCCTGAAATAGATTTTATTTTTAAGTCTGTGATAGATGAAGCTGCACGAACCAGACTACTTAGCACACCATTACCACATTCATGAATTTGTAGAGCCCTAAGTAACGGTAGTGCATCAAGTGAGACGTCACTTAATCTAGGACAATTTCGTATATCAAGCTTACGAAGGCATGGATACACTGCATCTAAAACATCGCTCTTGGTCGACCATACCTCCCAACCTGACATATCTTCAAACCGTAAAATTTCAAGCGAAGGGAAGGCAACAGTAATATTTTCAGTTAAATCTATACCTATGAATTTAACCTCATCCATGCCTTGAATAAACAACTCCTTAAGTGAGGGTAGCTGCCCAAGTGGCGGTAGAGAGATACATTTTCTACAACCATGTATCGACACATGACCCAAATGACGGAAAGATGGATCCCCGATCCAACCTGGAAACTCTATTCCTGCATAAAAATTAACACCTAAAGTTTCCAAAGTATCACTGTGTGGCTTGAGCTCATTGAGAACCTCCTCCTTATCAAGTGTTCCCCTTTGAGAACCATCACCCCATTTCAACTCTAACTTGGTAAGCCTTCTTAAAGATAAGTTCGCCTCTCGTGCATGGATTACGCTTTGCACGTTATGTAGCCCTCAATAGAAACTTCCCCATGGATATTCAGTAATCCCTTAAGCTCGGTTACTGCAAAGCCATCTTCTCCTTCAATGATGATCTTGCTGAGAGTTTGCAGGCTTCTTAACTGTGCAATCCCCAACGGCAACTTCTTTAAACGCGGAGTATCCCTCGTATCAAAATGCCGCAACTTTTTAAGCTTTATGAAGCTCGTGGGCAGCTTATATAACCTCCAACAACCAAAAACAATCAGCGTCTGTAAATTATATAGATTTCCAAAATTCTCAGGTAGCTCTCTGATACTTGTTTGTGATAAATTGAGATACCGCAAGTGCTTCATGCTACCAATGAACTCCGGTACCTTACTTATGTTAGAGCGTCTAAAAGATAGAACTCTTAACCCTGGTAACCGAGGAGTTAAGTCATCCAAAATTTTACCAGATAAGTAAAATCTCTCCCAACTTTGTTCCTCCCCAACAAATACAGGTAATAATGTTCTTAAACTCTTTGCACTTTTAAATGCTTCAAACTTCTGGAAAGTTACATATTCCTCCCGAATAAATGACATGTGACGATACTTTGCCAAAGCTTCATCTGTCATCTCCGTCTCCTTGTCATATCTTAAGAAACACTCTCCAGCAACAAATGTGGCCAAGTCGTTCATGAGATCATGCATCACAAAATACGATTTATCATTAGGCGCATATTGGAAAAAGGACCTTGATAACAATTTCTCAAAGTATTCATGGCCCAAACGTTCCATTGACTTGTTTGTAGGTGACTTGTTTGTAGGTGACTGGTTTAGATACCCTTCTGCCATCCATAATAAAACCAAATCATCCTTGTCAAACAAAAAGTCTTTAGGGAACAAGGAGCAGTAGGCGAACAACTGCTTCAAATCAGCAGAAAGATCATAATAGCTTAGCCTAAGGGCTGGAACAATATCTTCAGCATTTTCTAAATCCCACAACTCACTATTCAACACTTCATCCCAATCTTCTTCATCTGTTTTTGTCCTCAGTAGCCTTCCAATTGCCTTTAAAGCCAAAGGCAAACGATCACACTTTCCCACAAGGGCTTCACCCTTTGGTCTAAGTGTTGGGTGTGAATCAAAGCTATCTACACCACCCAACGCATGTTGAGCCAGCAAAGACAAAGCATCTTTATTCGACAAACTGTCTACACGGTCTAGGTGATCAAATCCTAGCTTTTGCAATAATTGCTCCTTGCGAGTTGTTATGATAATCTTGCTTCCACGAGCACATGAATGAAATGGACGAACTAGGACTTCCCATTCGTCATAGTTCTCAGTCCACACATCATCAACTACTACTAAAAACTGTTTGTCCTTAACTTTCTCTTTTAAAGCAACTTGAAGTTGATTTAAATCCGGACACTTCTTGTTTTCCCCAGGCAATGCTCGATAGATGGTTTTGCTTATCTTAAAGATATCAAAATCATCAGAGACACAAACCCATGCATGGAGTTCAAACCGACCCTTCACCTTTGTATCATTATACAAAAGTCGAGCTAGAGTGGTTTTCCCCACCCCACCCATACCGACTATGGGTAAGATGCTAAAGTTTTCTTTAGACGAGGGCTCATCCTGCAACAACTTGTTTAGCAATATCTCTTTCTCGCTTTCTCTTCCAATAACATCAAATTCTAGCAAAGAGGATTCGTTTCCTCGATTATTATTTTTTTTTTTTCAACGTTTACAATAAGACCAAGGTCACCCTTTTGTTTTTCTAGATTTTGTAACTTTTTGTTAATATCATCTAACTTGTGATGCAACCTATGACTTAGTGAGAAGTTTGTGCAGCAAGTCGGGACGATGAGCTTTCTTACCTTGCTGGTGATCGCTTCTGATTCGTGGGTTAGCTCACGATGCATAGCTTCAGTAGCCACATCGTCGAGCACGTCATCGATGTCGTAAGCCAGATGTTGGAGACTTTTGAGCCACAGTGCAACAGATTGATCAGTTATCTCCTTGTGAGATGCATCATTAAGCAAAGCTTCAATTCGCCTCAAGGTGCTCTGCATCTCATCCAGCTCCGAATGAATATTCTGAGAGCGAGCAAACTTCTTCAAGGCCTCATCGGTTAGCTTCTCGAAAACGACACCGAGGACGGCAGAAACAATGATTTCAGCAGCCATAGTTAACCGGAAAAAAGTGAATATGTGGTATGTGTGATATGATATTGATGAATGATAGTGGTGCAGATGCCCGTAGAATTCACAACTGTTTATAGTGCTTTCATTTCGTCAATGCTTTTGGTCTTTTGTAAAGAGTTGGTAGATATAGCTTTCAGCCACATCATAACGACTTGGTCCGTAATTCTTTATATTATGTTTTTTGGATTATAGTGTCAAGTTGCCAACATTTAATTTAGTTTAATAGCGCAATCATGTTAGGAAAATAATAAGATAAAAATAAAATAGGACCCGTTCTTATCTCTTTAATATGCCTATTGGCCTTCACCATGAGCCACTATCTACCTGTTCACTTGGCTATCAAACCTGATTGTCATCTAGATAGTAATTAAGTATATATGAAGCTCCTTCTCATCTATCAAATATGAGGCTAATTTATTAAATGAAATTAACTTTAGGCTTGAGTATAAGCATGCACAGGTGCGTGATTAAATCAGCTAGGAGAAGTAGTACGAGAGATGGGCGACAAAGTGTTGAAAGGGTGCGGTAGCCGGTAGGAAGTGATAACAAGGGTGATAACAGGTGGTAACGGAACCAATAATTTTTTTATGGTATCAGTATTTTTTAGTTCAGGTTAGATTTATCTTGTAAGCCTTCATATTTTTTTAAATGCCTTGTGAAAACATTTTTATCACCAACATTTTTAAAATCTGTTTGTTTTGTTTGAACTCATAAAAGTCATCGATCACAAATGGATCTTTGTTACGTGTTTTCTCAGATAAGGAACATATCAATAAATAGACTTATATTATTATTTCATTCTACTCAAACTAAATTTGGACGAAAAAACATTGCATTTCCACTAATTAATTATTTTGGAAAATTATGTTTTTTTATTGACATGAATCTCTACTTAAATATGCTATTTTAATTTCAAAGTTTTCATCAATGAAAGAGTGGAGTCATTTGAAAGTGTCGTTATATATAATACACAGAAAACAATGGTGTCAGGTGACCTCATAATTTTAAACCTAGTTTCGCCGTTGGTAACAGGGGGCAAATCAATGATCACCTTATACTTGTATCCGTTAATGGAATAAACGGGTGAATACCAAATATCAAATAGATTAAAGTTTTCATTCTTTGCCTTCATTTAGTTTTATTCGAATTAAATATATAATTTAAACCTTTAAATTTGTGTTGCTTTTAATTTAGTTTGAATTTGAATTCATTTTGAATTCAAATTCACTTTCAGAAAAAATAAATTACAGGACAAAATGAAAATACCCAACAAATTGATGGATTTGATAAATAAGTCTAAACGAGAAACGGCTATTTAAATATATAGTGGGTGAATAGTGCCACCGAGAATACATTTTATGTTTAAACATTTATTTTTTTCACAAATTTGCAGTTTTTTTTTCTTAAAATTAGTTTTATATTTTATAGTCCTATATCTAAGTTAAAGATACGATGATAAAAAGAAATTAAAATATGAATTTTTTGGAAAATAACAACTATTACACTGATTTTTTAGCTAAAACACTTGCATCCTATATAGATGAGTGAAATTTAATTTCATTCGACTTTAATATGTTGCTTTAAAACAAACAAAGAAAATATATATCTATAAGTAATAGGTTTTCTTTTGAATTGCAAACCTAATACAGTCAAGTTGGGTGGGTGTGCAAAAATATACAAATCTGAAATTGAAATATCTGAACTTTCGATATCTGTAATTTTCGGATTTGGATTCGGATAGTATTTTTCAAAATTTCGGATATATATATATATATATATATATATATATATATATATATATATATATATATATATTTACAATTCATATATCTGGATCCAAATCTGAAATTTCAAAGTATATCTGAAATTTAAGATAATATGTATTCATAGAGAAATATAGTATTTGATTACACAAAACTATAACAAAATATTTTGATTAATGATAAATGGTACAACAAAAGAATTATAGTCTTAACAAACTTAAACACAACCACAATTAACAATTAGAGAAACGTGCAATCTGCTTTCTTGTGGTTTGGCTCCAATCGCACTTTGCGTACACAAAAAAAAGTGTTATAGACGGGCATGTGGCTATGTTTTTGTGCCACCTGTGCTCCTGAGCCTAACATCCGTCCATAGACCATTAGTGTTAAAAGGTAAATTTGTCCTTTAATAAGCAGTTATAAGGGTATTTTACCTATGGTATAACCTCGTTTTGAGCCCTAAAAAGGCTTCACCCCTGTGCAATCGAGTTTGTTGGGTTAAGCATCATTCAAATTCCATCTCTCCCGCCTATAAAATTCCCAAATTCGTGGGTATATCATGTTGTAATTGAACATTTGTGTTGGCACTTAATGTCATGGTTGGATGTTTTTGGCTTATTCAAGGTGATGGAGAACATTATGACACAAACGGGTTATACCAGAAGTCTATGTTTGCAATCAACCAGGTTCGTCTAGTGTTTCTTCATACATGTTCTTTAGTCATTTTTTTTGTATCGAGTCCGATTTGATATAATATTTTTTTAATTTGAAAGTTGTTTCAGCAAATGATCCCATAATTTTTTTAGCATAAAATCTTCCATGGGACCACACTCCAGGTCACAACAATGTTAATAGTAAGATGAATTTCATTGATTGCGTTAACATAGAATATTCTGGACTTAATGCGTTGCAAGATGGTGAAGAATACTATTGGGGATTAATTAAAGTTCCTTATGTATGTTTGAATTATTGTCTGAAGTCACTAGATGGTGATAGTAAATTTGTAAGCTTGTTTGATCATGTCAGAAAAGGGATTAAACTTATTGAAATTTTTGTTGAGCAATGGACTTCTTGTGTGCTAATGAACTTATTAGTAGATGCACATGAGGTTGAGGTTGGTGATCATGAGATGTTTACCATGAAGATTACAAAGCATACAGTAAATAACTAACATTATACAATAATACAACTCAATTCGTAGTATGATCTTCTTGACCCTCTCACACATGGTGGATCACACCAGCTAATCCAACCATAGTTGACCTTTTACATATTGTATTTTCAAACATAAATCAGAATAACCAATATATAATTTAAACCTTTAAATTTGTGTTAGCTTTTAATTTAGTTTGAATTTGAATTCACTTTGAATTCAAATTCACTTTCAGAAAAAATAAATTGCAGGACAAAATCAGAATAACCAATAAATTAATGGATTTGATAAAGAAGTCTAAACGAGAAACGTCTATTTAAATATATATTGGGTGAATAATGCCACCGAGAATACATTTTATGTTTAAACATTTATTTTTCTCACAAATCTGCAGTTTTTCTTTTCTTAAAGTTAATTTTATATTTTATAATCCTATATCTAAGTTAAAGATATGATGATAAAAAGAAATTAAAATATGAATTTTTTGGAAAATAACAACTATTACACTGATTTTTTAGCTAAAACACTTGCATCCTATATAGATGACTGAAATTTAATTTCATTCGACTTTAGTATGTTGCTTTAAAACAAAGAAAATATATATCTATAAGTAATAGTTTTTCTTTTGAATTGCAAACCTAATACAGTCAAGTTGGGTGGGTGTGCAAAAATATACGAATCTGAAATTGAAATATCTGAACTTTGGATATCTGTAATTTTCGGACTTGGATTTGGATAGTGTTTTTCAAAATTTCGGATATCCGAAAAAAATTTTAACAAAAATTATTAATTTTTTAAAATATATATATATATATATATATATATATATATATATATATATATATATATATATATATATATATATATTTACAATTCATATCTGGATCCAAATCTAAAATTTCAAAGTATATCTGAAATTTCAGATAATATGTATTCATAGAGAAATATAGTATTTGATTACACAAAACTATAACAAAAATATTTTGATTAATGATAAATGGTACAACAAAAGAATTATAGTCTTAACAAACTTGAACACAAATGCAATTAATAATTAGAGAAACGTGCAATCTGCTTTCTTGTGGTTTGGCTCCAATCACACTTTGCGTACACAAGAAAAGTGTTATAGACGGGCCTGTGGCTATGTTTTTGTGCCACCTATGCTCCTGAGCCTAACATCCGTCCATGGACCATTAGTGTTAAAAGGTAAATTTGTCTTTTAATAAGCAGTTATAAGTATATTTTGGACCTATGGTATAACCTCGTTTTGAGCCCTAAAAAAGCTTCGCCCTTGTGCAACCGAGTTTGTTGCGTCAAGCGTCATTCAAATTCCATCTCTCCCGCCTATAAAGTTCCCAAATTCGTGGGTATATCACGTTGTAATTGAACATTTGTGTTGGCACTTAATGTCATGGTTGGATGTTTTTGGCTTATTCAAGGTGATGGAGAACATTATGACACAAACAGGTTATACCATAAGTCTATGTTTGCAATCAACCAGGTTCGTCTAGTGTTTCTTCATACATGTTCTTTAGTCTTTTTTTTTTGTATCGAGTCCGATTTGATATAATATTTTTTTAATTTGAATGTTGTTTCCGCAAATGATCCCATAATTTTTTAGCGTAAAATCTTCCATGGGACCACACTCCAGGTCACAACAATGTTAATAGTAAGACGAATTTCATTGATTGCGTTGACATAGAATATTCTGGACTTAATGCGTTGCAAGAAATGGTGAAGAATACTATTGGGGATTAATTAAAGTTCCTTATGTATTTTTGAATTATGGTCTGAAGTCAATAGATGGTGATAGTAAATTTGTAAGCTTGTTTGATCATGTCAGAAAAGGGGTTAAACTTATTGAAATTTATGTTGAGCAATGGACTTCTTGTGTGCTAATGTACTTATTAGTAGATGCACATGAGGTTGAGGTTGGTGATCATGAGATGTTTACCATGAAGATTACAAAGCATACAGTAAATAACTAACATTATACAATAATACAACTCAATTCGTAGTATGATCTTCTTGACCCTCTCACACATGGTGGATCACACCAGCTAATCCAACCATAGTTGACCTTTTACATATTGTATTTTCAAACATAAATTTGAATATATATAACTATAAAACAGAGCAAACAACATTCAATAAGCTTTTACAGCAAACATAACGTCTTCCTGGGTTTGAATCAGTCCATGATGTTTGAATATAAGGTACTTGCTCCACATGAACAATCACATTCAGTTTGCTCAAAGATCCTTTAGAAATTCTCAAAGATGATAAGAAAGCTTGCTACATTGCTGGATTTTAAAGAAGTCGTAGCAGTACTAAACGATTTGGTAAAGGAATCATAGCTTTGGGGCGAAAGAAAATTGAACAAGTCGAATTAGGTTATATTGTTTTATAAAGCAAATTGAGTCCCTAAAGGATGTAAATTTCACTTTATTCTAATAATTATGATTTGAGATGATATATAACTGGATTATGATTGAAGATAAATTTTATAATTAACTATTTTTATTTGTTGCCAATGATCCTTAATCCAAGTGGTGATGGGTTTCCTTCCGAGAGGAGTCTCAGGTTCGGGATTAACGGGGAAAGACTGATGTACGAGCTTCCTGTGAAGACGTGCCAACCTAGAGCCTCAATGTTCCGTACTTGAGTAATGGACATGGGTAGGTGGGTTAGTGGTTCGTCAAATAGCTGTTAGAAAACTATTTTTATTTGTTATCCCAAACACCTATCCCTTAGTTAAAAATGAGAATCACATATTCAATTCTAAATTTTAAATTGCATTTTTATTTTTTAAAATACAAATTTTCAATATATAACTAGGGAGTAAACCGTCGGCGCATTGCGCTTTTTATTCCACCTTTGATTCCTCAGAATCTGTTATCATCAAATTATCCCAATTCAATATAGTGTATTATGCCACATGTCAATACTTTATAGAGAATATATCAATGTGACATGTTTTTCTTGCAAGATGTAACAAAACATGATATTAAGGCACAATTTGGCTTTTCCAGCAAAGGCGACAATTAATTCGGATATGTTGTACACATTATTTTTGCTCACGTTATCTTGAAGAATCAACATTTGTAAATTTTCTTTTAAATTTGATTGAAAAAAAGTTGGTTCCTATTCTTTCAATTTGAAAAAAACACAGAATCGGCGTCAATGTGGCATTGATAATGTGCAATATTTCAAAACTTTTTATAACGAATAGGAGGCTTCGCACGTGTGTCACGACAAGTGATTAGAAGGCTTAAAATTTGTGGCTCGTTGTGGCTGCAAGCTATTGTTTATCTTACAGTAATACCACAATATGATCTGAGTTTACATCAACGACAAACCAGTCATAAATGTTAAAAAATTAAAGCAAGCATTCAAAACTGAACATCAAAGCAACAGTTGAAACATAAAATCAATTGAGTAGTTCATTTGCATTAAAGGGGGATATGTCATAAAAAAATAATTGTTAGAGAGGATGTGAAATAATGGAACCTATAACTAAAGTCTAAAGCAAACCAGATCTAAATGAGATGGATATCTAATCTTGATGATGAATAGCATAAGCTTTATCATGCACATCACCTTGTCTAGTTATTTCCAAAGAGATAGATCACAACTTAATAATCAATACATGAAAGCATGCACAACATAAACACCTAAATTCCAAAAAAGGCAAAAACTAAATTTGGCATGATCTAATAAGAGATAGTTTTTCAAGGGAAAGTTTCTAAGAATATATCACATAAAAGGATTCTTTATTCGGAAAATTGGATCTAAATAAGCGCGAGAGCCAAAATGATCTTACCCATCCTGAATCAATGGTTGCAACATCAAAACTAATGTTGAGTCTCTCCCCATTATCATTACGCTTGGAGCCTAGCCTCAAAACATGATCTAATACATAAGGCAAGCTGTGTTAATTACTATATCATTAGAAAAGGCATCGGCCATCGCATCTGTCGGCAACAGCAGCTGGAGATGCCACCGTGTCCACCTCCATCGCCCAAGTCCACCACCATCACCACCCACTTAGAGCGCCTCTCTCCCTAGAAAAGATAAAGGAGCATTGGTTTCCACACTTAAAAGGGGACGGAGGGCAACTATTCAAACTTGTATTAAACACAGTTTTATCAATTGAGATGACCAAAGTGCAAAACATGATAAGCTATGTACATACCGAAAACATCTCTTCTCATTCACTTGGTTTATAAATATATACACGAAAATTTACAATACTTTTCAAACATAATTTGAGAAAGTACATAATTTTAAAAGTTTTAAATAAATATATATATAATTGCCCCCATCTTATAAATACTAATCATACACCCTGAATCATCTCTCTAAATCTTACAATGATCTCATAGCGTCTTTTAATGAGGAAATATGAGATTTTGCAATCGCATTTTCCAAAAAAGGAATGCTAAAAAGAAACATCGAAAAGTAAATATCATAAATTCAGACATTTCCTTAGTGATCATCAAACAATTTCTATCTATTTTAATAAGATAGTTTAAGTAAACTAAAAACAACTCTTATCGATTTCAAAGATTACATGATCACTCGTCTAATTATACACTTCTATTTTTTTAACAACAAATGTGTGACACTGTCTCGGAAGATATGTGTTATTTTATTCGAGTGCGACACTTATACAACAGCATGTACCATACTTATGTTGATTTTGATAGCATACGTGGTCACTTCCGCTGATATGGCATTCCACATCATTAACCATTGCCCTAGTAATCATCCACATCCACATTATATATTCTTACAATATTAAAAAGCAACTGAAGGAATAACATGTACTCTAACTAATTAAAGTTTTCAATTGTTTAGTATTGTTTTAATATTATAATTATTATTTTCAACTAGATCAACGATTGGAGGATCAGATATGCCTCAATTCTTTCTCTCATTTAAAACTGTACATGAGACTTTCATCTCGCACGGCCCCTAAGCCCCTAAATCGCCAAGTTTGGCGATTCGCATCCGGACGGGGGAAAGACTCCTTATTAACCTCTTATCGGTTGGTATTTTTAAACATATTTTGTTTTTCTCTTATAATTTCTAAAATCATCTGCCTCCTTCGACTAGAGGTCAATAGCGGCGGCCAAATCGATAGTCCTAAAGGCGTCCCCCCTCTTCCCCTCACCCTCCTTTCCTTAATATGAACCTTGATTTTGAATACTCCATCATTACGTGCTTACTTTAATCTACGTTTTGGTATAAATTTATTCAAAATTGACACAGATCAAATTTAATAATATTTTATCGTTAAATACAACTTCGTTTTCCTTTATTAATGTTTACTATAGAATATTATATGATCTTTCAAATAGCTTGTTGTGACGTTTTTGCTTTTATTTACGTTTCGATGTAGAATTTATTCAAAACCGAACCCTAACATTCGGTTAGTGGTTATTACCTCACGGGAAGAAATATGCCTTGATTCCTAGTGTTTTACGTTAAACTTCACAAGAACATAATTTTATAACTCACAACCTCATGATTACATTCATGTAACTTTAAACTTTTATTAAATTACATCTTATGTTATTATAAACAATATTTTATGTTCAGCCCATCACTGAATTCTCGCTGCATATCACGCGAAAAATCCCACTAGTTAACATTATTGTCACAATTAGGTAACAAGTTTTTTAAAAGCAATGGTTGCAATTCTACCAATAGTTCACGGTCTTGTACGTATTTACACTATATATGTGGATCAAACTTGTAAAATAACTAATTTACACAACACACCCCTATACTTTTAACAACTAATAAAAACTTTCAAATCTTCAGTTTCTTGAAGACTTGCTTTGATTTCTGCAACTTAATTCAGGTTAGCTCTCTCTCTCAATCTCTCGTTCCTGTATACACAAATCTTTAAGGCCCAATTTCTAATTCTTATGCATATATTATGTATACCTATATCTCTGTATGTGTTCTAGGGTTCGTTTCTTCGTGATTTAAACCCTAATTTGATGTAAATTGATCAAACCCCATTGTAAAGTGGTAGCTTATATCATGTCCTGCTGATTGCTGCATACGCCTTTACTTAATTTTTACAAATTGGTGTGTATGTGTATATTGAGTTTTCAAGATGCAATCTTTGTGGTTTTTGACTTTTTGTAATGCGATATCGATCTAAATGTGTAATTGGATGTCAACTAGGTTTTGATTTAGCTTCTGAACTGATATGGGTGTTCATAGTTCTTTTAGTTGGTGAACTGATATCAAATTTGTTTTTGATTTCTTTGGAGCTTTACATTTTAAGCACATTGGTATCAACCACTAGTTGAAGTTGAAACTCTTAATTTTGGGTATGTTAGATTTAGTATCAGTAAGATAGCTCTCTTATACATGCATGGATTCTTGTGTTCTTTTGAGTGGATTAAAGCCGATAATAGTTAATTAAGGGTTTGTTTCCTTTGGGTTATGATAGAAACCGCTTTTTAAACGATTAAAGAGTAAAACATGATCTTGTTTTGGCTTAAATTGTCGTAACAGGGTTGACACGAATTCTTTTATTTTCCACATTATATCTGTATGTACCTTCCCTGTTCGATATGAAGTTTTAGATGAATCTTTCTTAACAACCATTTTGTGATATTACTGTATGTAATGAGAAAAATAAAATAACTTCTAAAAATAAACGGAGTAATATAATATATTTTTAGATAGAGGAAAGACTCGCCACCACCTACCCCCAGACCCTGCTCTTGAGTGGGATATACTGAGTTTGTTTGTTTGTTTGTTTGTTTACTGTATGTAATGAGAATGTTGGTTTTAAAGTTATAACATATCCATACCAAATTTGAATGTGGAAGGTTATTTGGGTTTACCTAATAGCATAAGTGCACATCTTATGTTAAAGATGATGTTTTTTTTTCTTTTTCTTGTCTGTTCTTCTTTCCCATGTTTATGTAAGCACATTAGATTTCAGTGAAAGTAAGACCAAGTGAGTATTGTAATGCATGTATCATATAGTTGGTAATATAGGTGGCTTCGGTAGTGGCTCAAATGGCTGATTCTTTATATGGGTCCGAATGGGTTAGAATGGTTATTAAATATTATATCCTGCCGAAATATAAAGCTACTTAGGAAGTTTTAAGTTTATAATCACTTTGGATGACTTTTTGATTCCTTTGACTTGTTTCCTTTCTAGCCAAGTTGTAAAATTTCACCCATTTGACACCTCTAATATCACAAACACATCTTGATTTCACATTTCTTATATTGGTGTATGCGATCATGTAATATTTGTGTATATTCACTAGGATAAACCACAACAAGGTCAATGGAAGAGTCAACTAAGAGAAGAGAAAGACTAAAAGCTATGCGAATGGAAGCTTCACAGGAGGATGCAACTTATAATAATGAACAATCAGCTGTTAGTCTCTCAAATCCACTTCTTGAATCAGCGACTAACTCTGAAATTCAGTTGCAGACAACTTCTCAAAGCTTTAATTATTACACCAACCCAATGGCAGCGTATTCTGGGAACAAGCAGAGGAGCCAGGTCAGCCCTCAGATATCACAGGATTATTCATCCATACCTCAAAGTAATACCAAAATACCATCTCATAATCACATAATCTTGAATTTCTTATGTGTGCTAATTCATTGTGCTATATATATATATATATATTCTTAATTCACTTTATCAACATTAAAGTTTATCTCTATGCATGACTTTAAGCGGATAATTATTGAATCTTTATATGGTAAACTGTAATCAAGAAAACAAGAAGTTGCATGTGATTGATTATTCCCGCAAAACATTGAGAAGAAACGACCTTTAATGATAATTGGATTGGCAGCACATAACTTGTGAGATGTAACGAAACAAGTATCTTATAAATTGAAAGTGGATGCTATGTTTTTATCTGATAGCAATATGAATATCAAAAAGGTGATCAATTTGTATGAATCTAAACGGTTCAGGTTGACCCTAAACTTTTTTCTTTTCTTTTTTTTTCATTTTTTTCCGCTTTTCTAGATATAATAAGTGAGTCAATATGATTAGAAAAATTATATTATTGGAAAAAAATTTTACCCATTTAGAATGATGGATTTAGGAGGTTATGCGTTAAAAATACACTTTGTCAACTTTTAGCTTGTTTGACCAGTTCCCTTTTAAGCCATTTTTAAATGAAGATTATTTACCCATTTATAACTGGAATTGACCCATTCATAATAAATAGGTCGAAACTGTCACATCTGCACACACACGACTGTAGCTTGGTTTCCTTGTATTCATTTTTCATAATTAACTGTATTGTTGGCATGCATTAAACGGCATTTCTTATTAATACGCATAATTATATTTTTTGTTCACAGGGTCATGGACCAACGAAGCACTTCCCTCACCTTCCCTCCAACCCCATCCAAACCATTCGCCAAATCCGCATATGCTGCAACCACAGGGACATTATGCAAATTCTAATTATGCTTATTCATCCAACCCACCACAAAGTAGCAATTTACCCAGCCCGAGTTGGGGCGACAATAGTCCCCACCCTAGAGGTTACTGTGGTCCAGGAGGTGTTGGTTTTCCTAGCCCACAAACCCACTTCACCGGTGGTTCAGGACAAGGCGGCTACCCTAGTCCTAGTCCCCATTTCACCAACAGCCCAGCTCATGGTTCAGGACGAGGTTACCCAAGTCCTGGACCCACCTTCAGAAATAGCCCCAACCATCGCTCGGGCCAAGGAGGGTACCCTACCTCTGGTCCTAATCAAGGCAGAGGGTATGGGTTTGGGTTTAAGAACAACATGAACCCAGGTCCAAGTTCTGGGAGAGGGAGAGGCCGTGGGTCAGGACATGGTGGTGGGCGAGGACAGGGCCATAATCACGTATCAGCAGAAGACCGGCCTGATCGTTTCTTCAACAAGTCAATGGTGGAAGACCCTTGGAAGTTTCTAGAACCTGTGATTTGGAAGTCACTCAAGAAACAATGGCTTCCACAATCTCTTAATGCTAAAAAGCCTCGAGTTTCAGAATCTCCAAGACCATCCAGTTCACAACCTAGCCTCGCTGAAATCTTGGCTGCATCGTTTAATGAAGCTGCAGACGATGAACCCAACGGAGAGTGATTGTTCTTATGTGTTGTTTGGATTTGTTCATGGAGAGTTGAAGTGATCCAATGTGTCATCTGGGTCAATCTTAAATAATCTTTCATGTTTTTTTGGTTTTGTTATTTAGGAACAAGAGATAACTAAAGTTGATATGTGTATGTGAGTTTCTTGCTTCCTCCTTTGTTTTAGGTGATTACATAACATATTAAATCTGAACTCTTATGTTTACAAAAGCATTGATCAACAAGAATATGTTTTAGATGATTACATATCAACTTTAAACTCTTAAATTTTCCTAAGAGTATCTGTAATGTGGGGCTATTGACGCGTTTGTCGCCAGATGGTGCAACGGATGCTGCATTGGGCGATGTTTGAATCGGTGTGGGGCTTCTTTTTATACTTTCTTTTTTTCTTTTTTTAAATTAAAAATTAATGAACTTCACATATATTTATAAATATTTATAAATATACGATTATTACTTTTATAAAACAACTTTTAATTTATCAAATGAACTTTAAGTTATATTTATTTATTTTTAATAAAGATTTAAGAATGTAGTATTTTTGAGTTAGCATGTATAAACTTGTAGCGATATTATAGATAATTTAGTTATATAAAAATAAACGTAGACTATTGGTATATTATGGAAAAGGTTAGAATGAATGAGTGATTAATTGAAATAAGATATAATTTGAAAGATGAATGTGTTACCATATCTTTTTATACTTTAGTATAAAACTAGAAATTACGCTCGTGCAATGCGATGTGTTTGCGCATTTGTTACGTATGCTACAGCGATAACATTACTGTGATTAATTACATAATTGAAATGTATAAAGTTGAAGTAATTTGATTCTGGAGATCCAAACATAGATAGAAAACACTTATACTTGCGGCACCAATATTCTTTAGTCGATGTTGATGTTATTTTTCACAATTGTATTACATTACTCTTAGTCGATATAGCCTAATATAACCTACCATATAGGGAAAAATACCTTAATTTAAGTACAATTGCATTTATAACAACATTTATACTGATGATTTGACCGTTATAGTGTCGGTAGTCGGGTAATTATATCAGTGAAAAACGAAACGACCCGAGTCGTGTGATTCAAGACGCATGACGCTGACTGTTTAGTGTTGTATACTTCTCGGTTAATTTTAATAAGTAAAATTAATAAATAAATAAATTAATAATATAAAATTATTTAGTACTTAAAAAAATTATTTAGTACTTAAAAAAATTATTTAGTACTTAAAAATTATTTACTATAATACAAATAAGTATTTTAAGTCACGACGTTAACAATTGAGTTATAATAACTATTTAGTAATTAAAAATGTTTATTTACTCTTATTTATAAATATGTATTTTAAGTAACCGACGTTAACAATTGTGTTATATTTAATTCTCATAATAGACGTTTGATATGAATTTATGAAAGACTTATATTTTTATGCTTAATGTTTATTAAGTAATTTTTCATTTTTGGTATGATATTTGGATTTGGATTAATAAATGATTTCATGATAAGCATCCAATGACAAAAAATGCAAAAATGAAAATGTTTGAAACTTAAGAATCATGACTTATCTATATAGGTGTTTAGTACTATAGAAATATATTTTATTAAAATAGCTTCGAATCTTTCTAAAAAAATGCCTTTATATAGAAGTTTCCGTGTAAACCTTAAAAAAGGGTGAATTTGCCATTATAATAAATTCAAATGCAAATAAACTTACATTTGTCTAGCTATATTACCTTTTCTAATACATTACCAATTCTTTAAAACATTTATAAAAAAAAAAAGAAGAAGCAAAGATTCGTTGATTGCTTATTTGTTTGAGTTCGATAAGTAACTAAAATGAGTAATTCTTAAAACGATTGTTGCTTGGATGACATGCCAAGTTGCCAACTATTCTCTTAACTTGAAAAAGATGAAAATAGTAACATACTAAACATAAGTAGAAAACTTGCTTACAAAAACTATCATTTTTGTAATAAAATATACTAATATATAATTATAAAAGTTGACTATAAACTAAATAAACTTATTTTGATAAAACTACAAAATAATCAGATAGAATTATTTTTTTACCCACAAATAAAACTTAACAAAAGACATACTCTCAAATTCGTGTGATCTTTTCATGTTCACAGTCAAGCTTTAATGATGTTTAAACCATACCATAAATCAATTTGTTAGTAACGGTTTTTAATTTTCTTAAGCTTAAACTAGTTCATTAGATAACTTATACCAAATCAAATCAAAACGTTAATAATAGTTTGGTTACATCGTACGTTTGTAGAAAAATTCTTTTATTAATATTGTTTACTACTTACTAGAAATCCATAAGGAAATTAAAGTTGCTGCTAGAATATTAAATTTAGTTGCGAATAGAATATCAAAATAGTCAATCATGTTATCATTACTTAAATAAATTTGCTTGTTTATAACTAGATTATTATTTTGCAAACCCTTTCCCTGAATATCTTTATATCAATTGGTGGATGATCAATGAGATCAACCGAATTGAACTATATCATAGTCTTTGTTATGTTATCAGAGACCTCTCTAATCATCTTTAAATAACTCTATTGTCGTCATCCCCAATCAAACATTCGGTTCTTCAATCAGCACCGCAATTCTTATCCTTCTTCTATTCATCATGAACCCTTTGTTTTAAGAGAAAATTCTTAAAATGTTCCTTTCCCTTCTTTTTTTCTCTTAAAATTTCTCTCATAAAGTTCGTTTTAAAATGGGTGCATGAACTCTGCGAAGGCTATAATTGGAGATACCATTGTTTCTGGTACAGAAGAATAATGGCTTGGGCTGTGTATCTACGCCAATCTACGGTAGAAGAGAAGGTTCCATCGGAACAATTCCTGTATATAAGGACATATTGAGAATACATTTATAGGACATTTTGAAGTAATAAAAAAGAGATTTAGAGAATTTATCTTTGTTTTAAACCCTTTGTCGATCTCCATGGCTAGCTCGTCGACTTATTCTCCCTAAATCCACCCCGCACTAAGGGCCACAAACATCAGAAACTTCAATTTGTTTGTACTGGAGACGGAAAAGGGTCAATACAGTTCGATCATGGTCTGAACTCTTTAGGGTTCAATGTCGAGCTTTTCAGTGCATTGATCATCTTAAAAATAAAAGTAGCCTCTTCATCAAAGATTAATGATAAAGTGACAAATCAACAGATTCAGTATTGTCACGTATAAACGTTGTACTTCAGTGGATTTACGAGACTATTTCCAATGAATTAATCAAGCAACAATATATTCCACTTATTTCAATAAACGTCTGCTTCAAAATAATTGTTAATTAGTTATGGTACTAAAATACCAATTTTTGGTAGAGTTTATCAAACCTTACTACCCTCATATCCTCCTTTAAAACTTAACCATGTTCTTTACGCCCCACATCTGATTAAAATCTTACTCTCTGTTCGTCGTTTAACCATTGATAATAACATTCTATAGAACTTGATCCTTCGGTTTTGATGTGAAGGACTCCAAGACACGAACATCTATCATCCGATGTAGTGGCACCGACGACTTGTGCCCGAACGTTCACAAGATCTTTGGCACCAACGTCCATTTACCGCCATCTCACAAGATCTTTGGCACCAACGTCTCGTTAGGATCACCTAATACAAAAGTTTATCTATTGATCCTACTACAAAACAATTCAATGTTTGTTCTTCGATCTTGTGTTGTTGGCAAACATATATATAATATTGTCGTTCATGAAATCTTATAACATTATTTATTTGCCATTTGATATCATGCATGGTGATCTTTGAATATCATATGTGCTTACTACGTGCTCATGCTCATTCAAACCCTATATATTACTCCCAACTAATAAGTAAAAAGTTCCCCTTCAAAGTTGTTAATTCTGATCAAATGTTATTAGCTTAATGAAAGCCAACAACAAATCTTTAAACGAAAAAAGCTTGAAATTTGATCCGATCGAAACTTTCCATATTGCTAAAATGCAAAAATTTTAAGAAATGAAAAGTGAATTCAATTCGAACAATATATTTAAACTTTAAGAACCAGTAATAACCATTAAAATCCCATAATGATAGTCTAAATCAACCCCTAATCTTCATAAATTAACATAAAAGCTACGAAAATCAAATCATACCAGAAACCGATACTGTAATTAGGGCTAGAAACATCACCAGGGCTTTGATTCCGCCGCTTAAGCTGCCGTTTCCGGTAGGATTGTCCGCCGGAGCCGGAGATGAAGTTGGTGAAGACGACGGAGTCGGAGAAGACGCCGGAGTCGGAGGTGCCGGAGGAGAAACGATCGGTGAAGTTCTCGCCACCGGCGCCGGAGACGAAGCGATCGGTGTATGAGCACGAGGAGTTGAAGGAACAGAAGCAGGTGCCTGTGGAGACGGTGGAGAAACTTCCGGCAGCGGAACGGCAGCCGGCGACGGCGATCTGGTGAAATATCCCGGCGGAAGAAGAACATGATCGATTTTGAAAACGATTAACGGCACCGAATCGATAACCGTGCTCTCAACACGCGAGTAATCAACACCTGAATCAAGCGTAACAGAATCGCCCTTCGTTCGAACTGTCAATCCAAATTCCGAGATCTCGTTCGACGCTAACGTCCTCACCGGATACTTCTCCGTCATCAAACTAACCTTCGGAAGATAACCAGAAATCGCGTGATACAACAGCAACGAAATAACCTCAGAATCGCTCAATTTACTCAGATCCGGAGCTCCGGAGACATTAAACGCACCATCCACCGGAGCAAACACCGTGAGCCCCCGCCGCTCCGCCGTAAGGTAAACCTTCAACACTCCGGTAACAGAAATCAAACTCGCAAACGTCTTACACCCTTCCTTCTCCAACAAGCTACTAATATTCACATTTGACGGTGGCGACGCCTGCAAAACCCCCTCCGCAATGATCGGCGCACTGATCTCCACCACCGAGATGTTGTACGGTATCTGCATCACAGATCTCTCATACAAAGCGTCAAGTCTCGATCCGGAACCACCGGATCCGAATCCGACCTTACCTCCAACCAAATCCGTAATATTCACAAATCCGGTGTTCCCCGTGGCTTTTCCGGTGGTCTGATACAGCGTCGTGGTCATCACGCTACCACCGTTGATCTTCAGAAGCTTCGGCTTATCGAAATAGTCAAGGAGAACGTGGATACTCAAGGCGATCTTCACGACGGCAAGCGGCTGATCGGCTAGAAACTCGGTGACGATGCTGTTGTTGAACACGAGGACGGTGACCGTTTGCCGGTGGTTGATCTCTTCGTCGAGCTTTGTTTCGGTGAGATACTTGTTGAACTCGCTGTACTGTGGGAACTTCGAGAGGATGTCGGTGATGTTGTGGCTGGAGACGGTGGTGGTGAAGGATAGCGCGATGGTGATGATGATGAGGCGTAGGATAGCCATGGTGATGGTGCGTATGATAAGGTGGAGGGGCGAACGTTAGGGTTTGTTTATGAGGAAGAAGAAGGAGATGGTGAAAGGCAGGGGTTATGGAAAAGGTGACGGATTGTGAGGGTTTAAAATGGGGTTTAAGTTTAACCATGGTTAGGTTAAGTAATCCGAGTAAAATGGAAATAATAAGACCCAGTAAATTATATATTTATAGTTAAGACTTAAGACTCGTATATTATGTGTGTCAGTGTGTGTGTGAGTATTATTTTGCTTGTAAATCAGTTTGTTATTTTTGTTTGATTATTACACTATCCGAATTTTAATAATTTATCCTAATAACTTGATAAATTGAAACACTCAGTTTTCATATTTTTTGTTTTCAATAACAGTACCAGTAATATAATATTAAATATTATATTAAAGTTTCACTTGACTTCGTTTATTTTTAAGAATAAAATGAAAAGACCGACAAGTGAAATCGATCAAGGGGGAAAATATTTTTTAAAACGGCAAGGATACGTTTTATTCCACCAAAACTACTATCTAGTTACAAGCGAGAAAGTAGCACATTACAAATTTATATATGTGGTTAGTAATAGTTTGAATTAGTAAAGTCTAACTTATCTTATTAATTTAACAATGTGATATGTTAGATTTTTGTTTAAACATTTGGTGTTATGTCTATATATTATTAAACTTAAAATTTTATTTAAAATAAACAATTTTGAATTAATGAAATCGATTGAAACCATCAGACCGAATAGGTTTGTTTGCTTTGTCGAATCAATCAACCTGAGCTGTTTAAATGTCATTTATTTAAACTATGGCTAGCGATTCAACCTGACATTTTCAAGTTGATCGAACTAGATCATAAGCATCTGTACGTAATAGAGAAATATTGTCATACCCCCGACGTTTTTATTCATGAAATTATTATTTCTTTGTTTTCTATTTGCACGAATATATAGTAATTACAAATCAAAATATTTTGATACAAAAAACGTGATATGCTATGCTAGATTTTGTACAAGTACTTACGAAGTAATCTCCTGGGTCCACATGGTCCATTGAACATTCAACCAATTAGTTTTGACTGTTTTTTACTTGTAAAAACTAAAAACACGATTTTTGTTTGGAGGAAAAATGTGAGTTGTATCTTTTGAAATTTAAATATTAAATTGACATCGACAGAGATGAAAAATGTGATTTTGTTTGAAGAAAAACATGGATTATCAAGCTATATATATAAAAAGATACTATATATGATAACATTTTTCTATAATAAACATAAGTTTTTTCTCAATATAAGAAAACAATAACTGACTACCAAACATCATTCAGATCACATGACTTAATTAATATATAATAGAGATAAAAATGATGTATTATTTTTTGTTTGAAGGGGATGAGTTTGAGAAAGACATGTTTTAAACATCTAATTACTTATAATTTTCTTCCCGTGAGTTGTAGCGGGACATAAGATAATTTATTTATCGTAGTAGTAACTTTAATTATACAAACGGTGTCTCCTTAACTAAAATAAATAGCTCAAAAATATAGTAGCACGCCTTTTACTTGATGGTACATATGTAAGCATCGTTAAAATAGGTTTCGTTACTTTTTACATGAAGCTTTACAAAATGCTTAACCAATCATAAACTAGTTACTTATATTGAACTTGTACAATGAGTCCAAACAGTAAAATCAATCAATAAGCAAACAAGTAGTAACAGGTTGAATTGGTTTGGTTTTAAATTTAGAGGTTTAATTCCCGTTGGAACACGATTTAACTTAAAAACATTTAAAAAGCACTATAAACACCCCTTTCATCTACACACTATATTTGCAAAAAAAAAAAAAAAATTGTAAATTTTAAGCCTCTAAAATTTCACAAGATTTTATTATGAAACTTATCTACTCATGAAATCATATAAGATGAAGTGTTTAGATGGTTTTTAAACTATGTAGCATTTATTGTTTCATATTGTAATAACTAGTTTTAGTAAACCCGTGTAATACACGGGTTGAAAATATGAAAACAATATAATTCATAAATGTATAAATATTTCGCATGATTAAGTTACGTATTACTATAACAATGAAAAATAAAAAGTTGCATTTATAAATTATAAATATTAAAATACTTTTTTGAATAATATAATAAATAATTGACTCATAAAAAATTAAAACCAATTGTGTTAAAATCACACTAATCTAAAATAAATAAATATATCAATAAATATTTTTTTTTCTTTTTAGTTTTTTTTAAATTGAATCTTATTTAGCTATAAAAATATGTATAGTTCAAAACAATATGATTACACAATTAAGTTGATAATATAAAAAATTAAATTTAAAACAAAATAAATTATTACTATATATTAATTAAGTTTCTTAAAATAAAAAACTTGACTAAAATAATATATTAGTTTACGCTGGAAAATTTTTTAAGGAGTAACATGAGAGTGGCACGTGGCATCCTAGTTACTCTTATATTATATAGTATAGATTAAAACAATAAATTACATCCAAGCCAATTTTCATTCCCAAACATGAACAGTGACAAATAGTATATATACAGTAAGCCTTTATATATATTTGTCTTGATTATTATACAACATATAAACTTTTGTCTTTTATGTGTTATGATTTTTATATAACTTATATTTCACACAATAGTGCGAGTACACTTGAACTTTGCCATATCATAAAGATATACATCAGCATATGTAATAAGGTGAAAGGGTATCACGCTATACTTGCTATCATCCAACAAAAATAAAATGAAACATATATATAATGTATACATTATGATTAATGTGTTATTTACTTAAGCTGTCAGCTATTTAATAGTTTGTGTAAGAATATATACGTAATATTCACGAGTTTAGTGCAAACTTTGAGATCATAAACGACCTATTCCATTAAAAATATATGTTAAAACCATTTTCTATCGGTTCCTCCGGGAGTAGTTTATAAGAATACACATATCCTAATAACCAAAAAAACTGACTAGAATGATTTTTTAATTAAAAGCTAAATTGCCTAAAGGTATAACTCACAATTATTACAGGAGCCCGTGAAGATTCGGTTTGTAATTCATGTTTCTAACTTTCGAGCAAAAGCATCGCATGAATATTCTATTATGATATTCGACATATCATATGAACTCTTATATGTTCTCTATAGTCAACCTTTTTTTTTTAAAAAAAAGGCAAATTATATTTTAATAATCCTAACTATCACTTATTGGCCGGTAATAATCTATCCTATCAAATTAGCCTATAATAATTTCAACTTTTAGTTTTATTACCAATGACAATCCTAATAGCATAATTTGTTATTTGCTTACACTTGATTTCTACTTGATTTTGCTCATCTTGGTGATTGTGAATGAAATAGAGAGACACACAATAAAATGGAATAATAAACGAGTGAAAATCAAGTGCTATTAGGATTGTCATTGGTAATAAAACTGAAAGTTAGGATTATAATCGGTTAATTTGATAGTATAGATTATTATTGGCTAATAGGTTATAGTTTGAATTATTAAAATCCAATTTGTCTTTAAAAAAATATGAATGTTCCATCTATGTTACTGTAAGTATTATAATCTTTGAGTGATTATGGTTCATTTTAGTTTGTAAGAACATTTAGATAACCAAGATAGACACCTTTTATAACGAGTAAAATTAGCAAACTAAAAATATATATATAATAGTTGGAAGTATAAACAAAACTGAAAATACTGTATTGAAATAGAAATGGCAATAGAAAATTTTCACTTATGGTCCAAATTTTCAAAACATTTTAGTTCTGTTTTAAACTGGCTAATAAAAACAAATAATTACCAATGTAAACATAACGGTTTCGTGGTGTAGTTGGTTATCACGTCAGTCTAACACACTGAAGGTCTCCGGTTCGAACCCGGGCGAAGCCATCTTCTCTTTTTTTGTTATTTTGATGAATCTGGTTCATTAAGTAATTTCTTAACTAAAGAGACTAGCTATAACGCACAAGTTGTACCAGTGTTATGTTTAATGAATTATAAAGGTGGTTACTGTGCAGCAAAATCAACAGAACTTAAGTGAGATATAATGTTTAGATTCAAGTATGATATTTTGACCCATATTCTATCAGTCAATTGATTCAAATAGAGTAACTTTAAAATCAATTTATACCAGAAAGATATAATTCTATACATCACATTCATTGAAAAACAAAAGCATTTTCTGTACATGTTTACAACTTCCAGATATCATCAAAGGTTAATTATAAGTGTGTCTACAATATGCAATAAAGATTGGTGATCGACCCGATTGACCATACAATCATTAATGCGTAACATACAAGTCAGTGCCCTCATGAAACAAGAGTTGTACTTTCTTCCGGACTAGCATGAAGGCCCCCAAACAATATGCTTAAGTAGCTGCTTAATCAGGGCTTAATCTTGCTTCACGTAACTAAAAAGATTATTTATCTTTTAATTTTAGTTAGAGCCAAACTCTTTGTTCCATTGCTCAAGCTCTTCCCACTTGCTTTTTATAATGCTTGGACGTATTACAGTCATAGCGCTCTGAAAATCTCCATATTTTAATCGTCTCACCTGATAATTTAAATTGAATGATCTTGTCATATAACATAAATAATAACTTTAAAGCATGTTTTGACATCATTAACCAGTTCAAATTAGTTATTCATTTACTGTTTTAAAATACACATTGAATAAAAGTCGGATTATTTTGTTAATCAATGATAATTAGCAGAGCTACCTGGTCAGCTTTGACAGTGAGAATGTTAGAACCAAGCTCTCTTATAGGCATCATTGCTGCTTCCTCACATAACGCTTGCAGGTCACTCCCAGAATATCCTACGGGATCAAATGATTACTTAAATGATAATAGGGCAAGGTAACAGTAAAATGGGTCAGCTTACATTTGATCTTTGACAGATAAAATGAGTAATGACCAAAGTCGAAAGTGGCCTAAACTATATCACTTTATTAAAGCTTATGATTATTGTTTAAACGATATAGATAAACTAATGGTAAGTTGGTAACAGTAAAAAAGAAAAAAGGAATGAACAAGAAAGCATCGATGGATCAACACAACCTCAACCAGAATCTGTTTTGACTCTACCCAACCCAATCCTCATACCATCAGAAGAAAGTAGACAGAATAATTTATTTCTCGCTCTGTTATCAATCATCCTCAGTTTCCTTCAGAAATTGAAAACAAACTTATGCAATTTTGAGTAAATGACACTAGTCAAAACATGTTTTCCTAACATGCTCTATTAAAAACCGTCTTACCCTCGGTGTCTTTCACAAGTCTTTCCAAATCCCCACCTGTGCCAGAAATCAGTGTTAGGAATGTCAGCAGATTTATCAGCAGGGGTACAATTTCATATATATCCTCCTCCTACAAGTTCAAACTTTCTTATATATTCTTTCAAATTTCTTATTTATCCTTTCTGAAATATCATATTTACACCTCTAATATAAATAAGATATAGTCTGTTTTACAGGGTAAAAAAAGAACAATATGTCTAAGAATCAATAGTAAAAACGTTTTCCTATTTATATATTCAGAGAAACACGCTGTTAAGTGTAACTTATTTTGTTTCATATGATATCTTATTTGACAGGGTAAATGTGATCATGAAAATTAAAAGGATATATATGAAAAAACCGTGAACTTTTAGGACATAAATGAGATTAGTCCATTGAATAAAAATGCGTTATAGGAGGAGCATTTTCTCACTCGGCAAAGAATACTGTTGGCCTTTGAGCTTGTGCTTCAGGAGATTTCTCCTGGAATTTGCATCTGGTAAGGGGATATAGATTCTCTTCACCTGATTCATGAGTTGACTTATATCATATAAAGATCAACGTGCTATGATTCCACGATTTTATATGAAAATAATAATATCACCAGCAAACTTACCAATCTCCTAAGGACGGCATCATCTAATTCTTGTGGCTTATTTGTTGCACCTGCATGAACAAGAGAGCTTGCATTAGTGAAAAACAATATGATAATGCAATCTAGATTGCCTAGAAATATGTATTTTTCATTCCAAATTAAGAGCCATTTAGAAAGATTGTAGTTAGGTTTAAATTATGATTTATGAAGCTTACCAATAACAATTACCAGATCATCAGAGTTTGAGGTCACCCCATCAAACTGAACAAGAAACTCTGATTTCAACCTTCTGCTAGCATCATGCTCATTAGAAGTTCTTGCTGACATCACACTATCAATCTATAAATACAAAGATTTAAGCCAATTACATGTCGACCAAAAGCTTTACACAAAGACCATATCCTTATAGCCAATACGTGTAAATTAAAAACTTGTACTTGAAAATTACAAGGTTTTGACTTCTTGGTTATTTAGTAAATGAGAATAGTGGTCTATCCCAAACATTCAGATAAGAAACTGTGTCTTGAAAATTACAAGGTTTTGACTTCTTGGTTATTTAGTAAACGAGAATAGTGGTCTATCCCAAACATTCAGATAAGAAACTGTGTATCATTAACACAAAGCAGTAGCATACTTCATCCATGAATATCACTGAGGTGTTGACTTATTAATTGTTTAGTAAATGAGAATAAAGTTCTATCCCAGACATTCAGAAGATAAAGTATAAACCATGTATCGTTAGCACAAAGCGGTAGCATACTTCATCCATGAATATCACCGAGGGTTGTCGAGATATAGCCACTGCAAAAAGGGTCCGAACAAGTTTTTCACCCTCTCCCACCTGTTCCAGTTACACATGATCATATATGAACGAGAAAATATCAATATACACACTTGCATGCATATATATATATATAGGGAAGTTCAATAAGACCCATCAACCAAAGGACATACTATTTGGTCCTTAAATCCAATTTCAATGAATGGCTATTTTGTCTCTTCCATCCATGAATGAATCACAGTCATCCCCTCCTTGTCCGGTCCAAAATCAAGGTCCAAAATCAAGGGCCAAAAAGCAATTCCTTTGGTTCATAACAATTTAATAGTTCTTATTTTAGCCATCCCTCTATGTGTATATATATGTATGTGTATGAGTATATATGTATGTACTATGTAGGCAACAGTTAGAAACTAGAATGATGAAAGAGAAAAAACATACCCATTTTGATGTCAAGGAGGAAGCTGAGATGCTGAAAAATGTTGCTTGTGATTCTGAAGCAACTGCTTTAGCAAGCATTGTCTTACCAGTGCCAGGTGGACCAAAGAGAAGCAAACCTTAGAGAAACAAAACCAGGAAGACTAAACATGATTACGTATATTGGGCTGGTTAAATGGAATGGAATGAAACGGACAAGGTAATGGATATGAGTCATTGTGTTCCAGCATAAATTTATAAGCGTTTGGTGACCCTTAGGAAAGGAATGATCATTCAAGTATATAGTTTATTATGGATTATCATACCGTATGGATTGAATTAAGTTGGTAAATAAAGATAAATTGTTTTAAATGTAAGATTTTAAAAATAAAATCATGAGATGCTACTAAACAGATGTTTTTATTAATAAGTGGCATGCTGAACGCTGATATCATTGAAGGGTTTGGGTTACAGGAAAAAGTATGAGAGAAATCGCATTCACTGTGAAATGATTTATTCCATTCCTTTGTACAAAACAATGCATAAAAAAGACATGTATACTCTAATTGCCAAAAAATTACCTTTAGCTGGTCTCCGGAGGCCTGTAAATAGATCTTTTCTTTTAGTTGGCAGGATTACCATTTCCAACAAAGCTTGCTTGGCTTTTTCAAGGCCAGCTGCAATCACAATCAGCTATTAGTAAAAAGTTCTTAAATAAAATATATCAGAAATAAACAACCTAGAAGATGGATAATGTGATTGTATCTAACCAATATCTTCCCACTTAACAGATGGACTTCTGTCTACAACAACAGAATTTATCATCTCAACTAATTTTGGATCAAGACCACCACTAATTTCTTGAACAGGCTTTGAGTTCATCGTCCTGTTGCTAGGAGTGGGTGTCATAGCACCATGTAATCTGGGACCTGGAGACTTTTGTGACACTACTTTCGTAGCAGTAGACTTTGATGGAGAGACCAAATTTGTTTGTAACTGAGATGATGTTTTCTGCACATAATTTGAAAAATATATACAACATCCAAAACAAGATGCACTTTCGCCAACATTGACATCAACGATGATGAATAAACTATATCTATAAACTTACACTTTACTTAGACCAATCCATACCTTGTTTATTGAGGTGCCACCTGACAAGATTATAAGAAGAAAAATGCAGCATAAGGAATTTATGAAAACAACACAATAATATCAAATCATAAGACTATAATAATTATCCTAAAGAAGTATGAAATCTTAGAACCTGATCGATTGTGTAAAGTGAATAGTCTCTCAGAAACTTGACCCTGCCATTTTGATATCTTTTGACGATAAGATTTCACCTTCTCTTGTTCTCTGTTAGAAAAAGTAAGAACCACCAACTTAGTAACCATGCTTAAAAACTAATAAAGAAGTTGTTAATGAGAAGGCTAAATTTTGTAAAATAGAAGCGATGGCTCCACATGGCAGCAAGATTGAAATTAAATTTTGTTTAATGATGTTAAAATTTCACTACATAACCAAATATTAGTTTACTTTGTACAGAATCACTATGCCCTCTGCTTTTTGATCACTAATACCCTTCACTAGCATATGGTATCCTACCACCCAGTCCCTTAGAAAAACCTTACATGAACAAAACACAAAGGTAGCCACTGTATATAGTATACTCAATTTTTTTTTTTGAACAGCAGAATATTATTAAAGGACCACTAGCAATATGCTAGGACCAAAACAACATACAAGAAGGCACCTTACCAAAGAAAAGACCACCAATTGTGCCACTCGATATCGAGCATTCTACCCCTATGTTTCACCCACAAAAAAATGTTGACTTAACCAAATCGACAACCTGTTCGACTGAGAGCTTATCACTATTAAACAAGAAGTTATTCCTAGCCAACCAAATATGCCACAACGTAGCAGCAGCAATAACAAATCTGATCTTCCTCATAACGCCTCCTTCCTCCACCTGCAACCTCCGATCTGTCGCTTCGCGAATTGATTGTAAGGGGCCTGAAAGAGTAGTGACACCAATTATTAACCCGAGACCATACGTCACTCGCAAAAGGGCAGGAACATAATAAATGATCTGAAGATTCGACCGATCCGAAGCACAACGAACATTCTTGATTCTCCAAAAGGACTCCTCTTCTAGCCAAACTTGCTTTAGACGGTAACCTGTTCAATCTATCCCTCCACAAGAAGCAACGAATAGTCAAGGGAATCCACTTTAACCACAGTAACGGACACAAATCTGTAATAACCCGATTATTTTCCAACACCTGTGACCTGCCTCAGCGAACGAACAGAGAATTGGCCCAAATCGTCCCCCAACCAAACCCATCTATCCTCACCTGAACATCTGGAAAATCCACCCAACAAATCAGACAAGGAGGCCACCTGCTCCAGCTCGATGTTCGTAGAAGGACGTAGTATACTCAATTACCCCCCCCCCCCCCGAAACAAAGATATACACATTAGCTTTAAAGTTCAAAGTGACAATTTGATGGTGTATATACTGGACAAGGGTAATCCGGACCAGGTCAGAATCCACAAACTTCCTGACTTCCGGATTCTTTAGTGTCCAAAGCTCTACAAATCCAGACCACAAAAGTACCTACGTCCTAAACTCATGCTGATCCAGAGCTTATAACAGAATGATTACAGTCCCTAAATACTCCCTGACAAACAGATGGCTATACGCCACCAAACGTCTGAACATCCTAATACATAACCATAATGGATATAAGGCAGGCAGCTAGGTGTACACCATAGATGCTACCTAAAAGTGTGAACCACCACATGTCGCAACGCTATAGTCAATAAACATTGTGCAGTCCTCATGTGAAAACGAAAGGTAACCAATTCCCATGTTTAAAACTCTCTCTTTCTCGCCGCAGCTTCGTCTTAGAACACCCCAACCGCGTAACAAGATGGTTCTCTCTCACATTACCGATTAACAGGCCGAAACCAGCAAGGATATCTGCTACAATAACTACATTCTAACTTCATTTTCTATAGATTTTCAAAACTGTCCATCGTAACACCTACATGCTAAAACTGTTATAGTTTTAATTACAAGTTTACAATCGAGCAATACACGAACGCAGTATCATTCACACTACAAAACAGATAAATTACACAACAAAACCAATACCTGGGGCTAATATACGAAGGTACAGGTGTAGCCATTGCTTCTCCCAATATACGTTGAGCATTTTGGTAATGTAAAATAGCATCATCAACTAAACCCCACTCTTCTGCCCTAACCGCTTTATCAATCTGTTCTTTTGCGAGATCGAAGTATCCTTTGAGCTTATACGCAGCCCGTTCATTCTCCACACCTTCCATGGCTGCTCGATCACGATGATTGTTCGATGAACTAGGGTTTTGATTTGAGGCGTTTGATGGTGAATCGAGAGTAGAGAAATATGAACTGAAATTGTCGATTAATTCTTTGAAGAAACTCATATCTGAAGGGGTTTTCGATCGTAATCAGACATCTGGATGGTGATTATTATTGTGATTTCGTTTGATCGCTTTTATGATTTGGTTGAAAGAAGTCAAGAACTGATGAATGATGACTTTTCAATGACGCATTCGATTTACGATGTGTAATAAAGAAAATTATTTTAAAACTCTTAATCAATATAGGGGTGACGGTCCGACCGACGTCAGACCAGTGATCCGAATCACAACTCGGCTAAACCCAATGTTTTAAGGACAGGACCGGAGAGACCGAAGGACCAGTCCAGCCGGGGCCTAGACCCTTCGCCGATTCAGTTTGGTTGTTTTAAACCTGGTCGAACAGCCACCCGTTTTTATGGTTTAACCGGATGATGGGAAGCAAATACGTAAATAGAAACGCACTTGGTCCTAATAAATAATTCTAACTTACTTTATCGGTTGATAAGTGGGATATATCATTTACCATCGAATGAAATTTTTCCAAAATAAGGGTGGGAGGTTGGGTCCTGATGTTGAGCCTTATAAGTATATTAGATTATAGTCTCGTGTATTACACGGGTTAAATAAAAAATATTAAAATTAATAAAAAGTTAAAAATATAAAACATTATCTATGATATAAAATATAACTAAAATTAAGTGGGAGTAAGAGTTTTAGTTAATAAAATAATTTTATTATTTTTTAAAACTGTCTGTTCAAAAGTGTTTTTTAAAACTCTTCTTTTAGAAATATGTTAAGAAACATTTCATTTTAAGAATATTATTTTTGAAAATGTTGTTTTTAATAAACAAACAAACAAACATACCCAGTGTATCCCGCTGGAGAGCGGGGTCTGGGAGGGGTATATGGTGGCATGTCTTTCCTCTATCTAGAAAGATAGAGAGACTGCTTCCGAAGAGACCCCCGACTCGTTAACATAGTCAACAAAGTCAACAACAATAACAATCATAATACAAAGCATACAACACACAGATATATATCACATAAAGAATTAGATAAAGCATACAACACAAAGATATATATCACAAAGATATATATCACATAAAGATATAACAAAGTCAATAAGAGTAACAATCATAATAAAAACGGCATGTAACACCCAAAGAGGGTATATGAGGAAAACTACACCTAGCGAGTGTGGTCCGGCCATATATCACCGTATACCCTTCCCACCCACAAAGCCCACTAAAAGTCCTTGATCTTAATTCTACGCCTCCACTCACTCCTATCCTCGATCATGTTCTCAGAAAGATGCAAGTCTATCATATCCCTCCTAATAACCTCATCCCAAGTCAACCTAGGTCTACCTCTACTCCTCCTACCCTCTAAACTGATGTTCTCTACTGCTCGGACAGGTGCTGCCATCGTTCTCCTCTTCACGTGCCCAAACCATCTTAATCTTCCCTCTCTTATTTTTTCTGTGATAGAAGCCACCTCTAGCCTCTGGCGATTTTTAATAAAAACTTCATTATTTTTAAACTATGGTTTTTAGTTATTTGGGTTTTAAAATAATTTTTTGTACTTAATAAAAGTTTGTTTTGACAAAATATCATTTTTATAAATATCTTATTGTTTAAAAACTCCGGGTTTCAGTTATTTTATTTAGAATTTTTAAGAAAAATAGTTTTATATAATTTTTATATAAAAAAGATTGGTTTTAGAATATTTCATATGAGTGAAAAGATACATTGTTTAAAAAAATTGATAACTTTTAAAAATCTTTTTTTAAAGTGTATTTTTTAATAAAAACATTTAGTTTTTAAATAATTAAAAATATGTTTTATAATATTGATTTTAGAATAATTTAGAATGTTTAAGAGAGAGAGAATTTAGAAAAGTTAGTTATTTTAACTTTTTAAAGATTAATAAATGATTTGGGCCGAAAAATAATTGCTAGAATTAATACGATGATGGCACATGTCCACCAAATATAATCATTTATTAGTATAGATTCTCATGCCTCTAACTCTATTTAGACGTTACATCATCTTTTTTATATTCTTTCACTCAACTTTATAAATCAAAGAAATAATCTCAACTTTTTTCTATTTATATATTAAAATATTGATTATGTGCGCAAAGCATTCAACTCTCATGCCTATCATAATTCAGCTCCGTTAACGATTAAGTCCCATAGTGGTGGAGTTTCATGCCCTGTTTAAGTCCACATCAGCCTTAACACCCTGGACGTTAAGGTATACCGGCAAGGTGTAAGTAGTGTGTCTAATAATCGAAAATTTATGGATTTTAGTCTTGCACTCTTAAAAAAGAAAAAATTATCTTAAAAAATCTAGTTGTTGCTGTTGAAAGAAAAAATATATTTTATCATATAATTATATATTTGGTTTGTGAACATATTAAATCAAATTTCGGGTCATGAGATCACATTTTTTTATTTATTCTTTAACCATGAGACCATTAAATGAACATTTGTATTTATCGCTTCAAACCTAATCCGACCTAAAAAAAATTATGTCCACTTCTAAATAATTAATACATCTAAAAACATTGAGTACATGAGAATAAATTTCTAGATACGTTGTTGCTCACATAGAATCTTCATCTTCGTCTTCGTCTTCGTCTTCGTCTTCGTCTTCGTCTTCGTCTTCGTCTTCGTCTTCGTCTTCGTCTTCGTCTTCGTCTTCGTCTTCGTCTTCATCTTGATCTTCATCTTCATCTTCATATTCTAATAAAAAGGTAAATAGAGGTATCACGTGTCAACATCACATTTATTTTTATCAAACTTTTATCGCTTATCTCTCATATTAAATAACTACATTAATTAATAATAATACTATTTATTTATTTTTACATTATAATTAGTTTTTTAATAAATTAAGAAAGTGATATTTTTATTAATGTTATTTCTATAGAAATAGTTTTTTATAAAAAAAATTTCTAAAAAATAAACTATTTGTTATGTAATTTTTTAAATAATTTTTATAAAAAATAATTAAAATATGAAGTATAGTAAGGAAATTTTAAAAATGAAAATTTTTTAAAACGTTATTTTGAAACAAAATATTTACTTTAACTTTTGAAAAAAATAAAAAAAAATTAAAAAGTTCATATTATTATTTTATTACTTATAATTATTACTTATACGTAATCCTAATTATATCATGTCTTAGTATATCGTTTTATTATTAAAATTTTTATTATATTTAATATTTTGTTTGTTCAATCCGTGTAATACATAAAAAAACAAAACAAAAACAAACAAACCCAGTATATCCCACTCAAGAGCAGGGTCTGGGGAGGGTAGGTGTAGGCGAGTCTTTCCTCTATCTTGTTAGGTAGAGAGACCGCTTCCAAAGAGACCCCCGGCTCGATAGCAAAGGCCATACTGAAAACAAGACATATAGCATACCAATCCGTGTAATACATGGGTTTACTAAAGCTAGTATTGTTATATTTGACTAAACAAACTCTTGTCGAAAACTGGATGTGCTCAACACTACAAAACTGATTATTGAGGTTCCCACTTTGCAACATATTCAAACACCTCTTAGGTGTTGTTTGTTTCAGTCATAATGGTTCAGATGTCTGAATACTTCAGCAATTAATGGTTCGGACTATTTGTTTTGTGAACAAATGTCTGAATGGTTCAGACATTTGTCTCTGAATGGTTAAGCATTATACTAATGTTGAACGGTTAAGACCTCTTATCTGAATTGGTCAGACATATGTCTTTGAATAGTTAAACGATATACAAATTCTTAATGGTTCAGACCTCTTAATGATTTAGTACTTAATGGTTCATACATCTTATTGGTTCAACACTTAATCATTCAGAAATTGCCAAACAGTTCCTTAGTAATTAACCATGATTCATAAATTGCATGTCATTTTCAAAGTTAATTATGATATTATTTGTTGAGCAATCACTTAATGTATAAGATTATTCATATATATATATATATATATATATATATATATATATATATATATATATATATATGGGGAGGATCCAATGAAAACCTAGTTATAAATGAAAACCTTGCAAACTAAATCTTAACCATTGATTATGTAGATCAATGGTCATTAATTACTAGTGGCATGATTGTAATTCTTGTGAAGTTTTTAAGACAAGTTTTAATATAAAAGGGCATTTTAGGAAAAACAAAAAATAAATCTATTTAACTTTCCATAATTTTCGTTTCTCTTTCCTCTCTCTTAATTACTCTTTATTTTCCTAATTTTTATTTCTCTCTCTTCTCTCCTAATACAACGATGGTACATATGTGTACCAAATAATGTGAACGGTTGAGTGATGTATGATGAACATTTTTTACAGTAATAGAAGTTTATTAAGAGTCTAAAGACTTAATTAAGTTGAAAAATTTGGATAATACAACGACGGTACATATGTGTATATAGGATAATTGTTCAAAAATATTAAAATGTTTTAAAACTTCAATGATACATACCAGTTAATATGCTAAAGAAGCTTTGGTACATATATGTAACAGTTAATATGCTAAAGAAGCTTTGGTACATATATGTAACAGTTAATATGCTAAAGAAGCTTTGGTACATATATGTAACATTTAATAAGTCTTTGTTTGTGTAATGGTGCGATTAGGATTTTGGTTATATGCTAAAGAAGCTTTGGTACATATATGTAACAGTTAATAAACAAACGTAAATCATTCATCAAACAACTAATACTAAGGTACATATACGTAACAGTTAAACAAATCATTCATCAACAACTAATACTAAGGTACATATACGTAACAGTTAAACAAATCATTCATCAATGGCAGTTGTGTTGGATGGATCCAATCATCCATGTGATAAGCACAAAGCGGTTGTTCAGCAGTAGCAATCAAATACTTATCATCTCCTTCACCAGTTACCTTATAAAGTTCTTCATCAAACTGCGCTAATTGAGCACATTTAGCCATAACATCTTTCCTCATGAAGAAGGGCGTCTGCAACAAAGTGTAACCTTTCTTCTCCAAAAATTTAGACTAAAATTCACCAAAGCTTGATTAAGAAGCACCCCATCTCCTTTCAAATAATACCCCCTTCCACCAGCAACATTAGCACCTCTTTTCAATTCGGCTATTCCGAGAAGATCAACAAGCTCCACATGATTTCTCAATTTCGCCTCCTTCCTCTTCTCCCCCCCAACTCCGAACTATCTCGTTATCTCATCGTTGCTAACTGGAACAGAATCATGAACAATATTTCCCACCAAATCGAGATTCGAATGCAACGCATTTCGTGCCTCGTGAACCTGTGCTTCCTTCACCGCAATCAACTGCTTGTTATCCTCGGTATCTTTGATCAGCGAACTCGCATCTTCTCCGGCGATTCTGAGTTTGGCGACTTGTTTGTTGATCTTGTTGAACTCCTTTCGGCACTGTTCGAGTTCGAATTGGTGCGTCTTCCATTGCTCGTAGAGTTTGATGATTTTGTCGACGATTTCTACGTTGGCGAAACGACGACGCTGAGATTCGCGTATGATCTCCGGATTGCGTTTGAACAAATTGATCCCCAACATTGTTAATGTTTGTGAATTGATGATATGGAGATTGAAGAAGATACAGAAAGCTTGTTGAGAATGACAAAGACTTGCGACGTCTACTATGGGTGTTAGAAATTTGAAAATAATAATCCGGTCTATATGATGATTTGATATAACAAATTGAAATTGAGAGTGAGAAAAGGAAGAGATTTAGTCAAATATATAAATACCATAAATATGTTAATTGCAAGATTACAAAAATACCCTTTTTTAATAAAATAAAAACATATATATTAATAATCTATGATTGGTTGAAAGTGATTTTTATGGTTTTCAATTATAAATGTGGTTTTCATTTGATCCCTCCCCTATATATATATATATATATATATATAGCTATAGTAACCCGTGTGTTACACGGATTGAATAAATAAAAAATTAATATAACAAAATTTATTAATTATAAAATAATATTTTAAGATATAATATCACTGAAATTATGTATTAGAAATGACTGGAAGTTATAAAATAGTAATATCAACTTTTTAAAACTTTATTTTTTTTCAAAAAAAATAAATAAACGTTTTGTTCTAAAACAAACCGTATAAAAATGTCATTTTTAAAAATTTTCTTATTATAACTCTTAAATTTAATTATTTTTGGTTTTAAATAAATAACTTTTTAAAAATACCAATTTTAAATATTTCGTATTTTAAAAAAAAAAGTCTTATGCTTTAATTTATTGTTTTATAAAAAAATTGTTTATTTAGAAATAACATTAATAAATAGATTTCTTTATTAATTTATTAAATCTAAAAAGTGTTAAATAGTATTATTAGTAATTAAGGTAATTATTTAATAGGAGAGAGAGGCGGAAAAATTTTGGTGAGAATGATTGTGGTGTTGACACGTGTCATCCCATATACCTTTTTATTAGAATAGGAAGATATATATATATATATATATATATATATGTATATATATATATATATATTTATATTTGTTATTATAGATGGGCAGGTTAGATGTTGACTAACACTTGAATGCTTCCATTAAACTTGCGATCCAGTCGAACATTATATTTATCAAGTTATAACCATTTACAATAAACTAATACTAGTCCTTTTCATTGTAGATGATCACACATACATGAAACATTATAAAAGTTCTTTAGAAACTTAACATACATGTTTGTCTTCTTTATAAATGTTCTGCAGAAGAATATCCTGATCAGCATCCTTTGATAATAATTTAGATTTAGATGCACATAGAAATAATAAGTTTTCTTCTTGTTCTTGTTTTCCCACTTCATAGTCTTGATGCATACAATATGTTTACTCATAGGTACATGACACATGTTTTTCTTTGGATCAACAGTCGCATACACACAACAGGATAAGCTGATGAGTCAAGGGGTGGACCTTGAGCAATGGTAAGGATGTTGTCATGTGACCACGAGTCATAGAAACAACCTCTTGTAGAAATACAGGGTAAGGATGCGTATATCAGGCTCAAGTGGCCTGACGCCTCATGCACTGGGTTTGCCATTTTTTCTATATTAAAAAAGTTGAATGAGAATGAAAAAGACAGACTAAATGTGTTAACAAATCCTCCACCTTGCAAACACCTCTTTAATCTGCCTTTATATTGCATATGCAATATATGATCATTCTTGTATTCCTCTCCAAAATGGACTATCTTCATATCATCCTCACCTCTTTAGCTACAACACTGTTATTGATTTTCCTAGCCTTTTTATCTTTCATATTAAGAATCTTCATCGGAAAATCATTAAAAGATCCACAACATCCTCCGGTTATTGGAACTGTTTTTGGTCAACTCTTCTACTTTAATAAACTTCATGACTACTTCACAGATGTTGCCCTCAAACACCCTACTTTCAGGCTTCTTGCCCCTGATCAATCTGAATTATACACTACTGATATTCGAAATATTGAATACATACTTAAAACCAACTTTGATAACTACTCGAAAGGAAGGGAAACAAAGATGTTATAACAGACTTATTTGGCAACGGGATCTTTGCTGTTGATGGCGTTATGTGGAAACAACAGAGAAAGCTTGCAAGTTTTGAGTTCTCAACACGAGTTTTGAGAGACTTCAGCTGTTCAGTTTTCAGAACAAATGCAACAAAGTTGGTTCGAGTTGTTTCAACGTTTGCTGAGGGCAATAAAGTTTTTGATATACAAGTAAGTGTTTGCTAGGAACTCAATCCTGTATGTTTTTTTGTTTATAAGTGGCACAATGATCTTTCCATCATGATCCTTCAAGATCCAGCCTTATTTTGACCACCTTAACTTTTATAATTAGCGTGCTGTAATCTTTGATCTTGTTTAGACACAAGATTTCCCTTGTAGATTTAAACTTCCACATGAACTGTAACTAAAAAACAGTATGCTATGATTTAACTGATTAGACGTGTGTAAAAGTTCCCTTTAATGTTGAACACATGGCTTAGAGTAATCTTATACCACGTAACCACGATACTCTTACATTCAACCTTGTAGCTATAACTGTTATTAGCAATTAATTAGTGAAGGCAACTTTGACCCGTTTGCTTATAAAAATGTCAATTCTAGTTATGATTTATCTTGATGAGGTCAAAAGTTTAACTATAGAGTGAACATATTAGATCGGTGGAATGGGTTTCAAAAGGATATTTTTAATTCATGCACCCTCATAATTTGTTATGTTAGATAATATTATTTATTGTAGTAATTAATATAGTGTCCGTTCAAAAAAAATCAAGAAAGAAAAGGAAAAGAGTGGTTGCGATCTGACGGTGCTAAATGGTTGCCCATTTTAACTTGAACCCACTGTAATCTATTACCTAACATGCCCATCTTGCCACCTCTGTAAGCAAGTCATCATCTTGTGGCTCTCTTACACAGGGTAAGTTTCCTTCAAAACTTGTGTATGCAATTTGATTCAAAAAGAAGTATCTAGTAATAAAATTCACTAGACAAAGTGTAAGACTGTTCTTTGAAGTTGTACAAAGTAGTCCACGTGTCATAGAGTGATCTTTCGGTCACTTCCCAGTACGTTCCTAGTGAAAGAAGGCTTATAGCACTCATTATAGACTGTTGTTATTAGAATGTCATCACTTTTCCCCTAATACTTGCAGAATTTGCTTATGCAATCCGCTTTGGATTCGATATTCAAAGTTGGATTTGGAGTGGATTTGAATTGTCTTGAAGGATCTAGCAAAGAAGGGGCTGCATTTATTAAGGCTTTCGATGACTCAAATGCCTTAATATTTTGGCGCTATGTAGATCCCTTCTGGAAGCTCAAAAGGTTTCTTAAAATTGGTTGTGAAGCTTCTCTAAGGAACAACATCAGATTAATAAATAATTTTGTTCTCAATTTGATCAGCAAGAGAAGAGAACAACTTGAAACAAACCAACATTGTGTGAGTTCTATTTCATCCCTGTTGACATCTTTTCATTACCATTCTAATTTTGACCATAACTTAATAAGTCCATTGACTTGATCAAGAATGAGAAAGAGGACATACTTTCAAGATTTTTGATTGAGAGCAAGAAGGATGCAACGATGAACGATCAGTATCTAATGGATATAATCCTGAACTTCCTTTTAGCCGGAAAAGATTCCAGTGCAAATACACTTTCCTGGTTCTTCTACATGCTATGCAAGAATCCGCACGTGCAGGAAAAAGTTGTCTCAGAGATCAAAAAGGTTGTAGGAAATAAAGAAAACGGATCTAGAGTCGAAGATTTTGTGGAAAAAATAAATGATCAAGTACTTGAGAAAATGCATTATCTTCATGCAGCTTTGACTGAAACCTTGAGACTATACCCTGCAGTCCCTCTGGTAACTACAAAGATTCCTAAGCAATTGACTTTTAGACCATTATGCTTGTCTTTTAGTTTCAAACTTATGATCTTTCTTATCAAAATGGTAAAACTACGCTATCGTTTGCAATAATGATTGGCATTTTTTTCCCTCCAGAATCGCTTATGCTGCAAAAGTGTAATGTTTCTGTTTCATTTTTACAAGAATGATGGCTTACCTTTGCTTCTAGAACAAGTTATGTTATGTTCAATCTTGTTGTGTTTTCTTTTCTAAATTTTAGGATGGAAGAGTTGCTGACATGGATGACATTCTTCCAGATGGATTCAAGCTGAAGAAAGGGGACGGTGTGTACTACATGTCATACGCGATGGGAAGAATGCCATACATCTGGGGAGATGATGCTGATGATTTTAAACCTGAAAGATGGCTTAATGATGATGGAGTTTTTCAACCTGAATCTCCTTTCAAGTTTATAGCATTTCATGTAAGTAATGTCTATTTTACTTAAACGTTTATGGGTTGATGACATGACAACGTTATAACCTTCAACAAAGTTAGGATAGTGGATGCTCTAACAAGTTAACTTTGCAGGCGGGTCCAAGGATTTGTTTGGGGAAGGACTTTGCTTACCGTCAGATGAAGATAGTGTCGATTGCTCTTCTATATTTCTTTGTGTTCAAATTAGCTGATGAATCAAGAAAAGTGACTTATCGTACCATGTTTACTCTTCACATTAATGGAGGCCTTCATCTTCTTGCAGTTCCAAGAACACCATGATAAGATCTATATTAAACGAAGTACTATGCACTCATTTGAAGTACTTTTTCTTTCAGGTTACATCTTGTATTATACCTCAACATGAACCTGGAAAGCAAAAAAAAAGAGAGAGAGAATGTAACACCCCGGCCCGGATAGGGCTGACGTGTCACTAATACGGATATCAAATCAAAACGCATTCCCAATATTAAAAACGATTACAAGTTCAAATTCCAAAACCTAATTAAGATGTTCAATACATTAATTAAAGTAACAGATAATCTTGGTCTTCAATTCACTCTTCACTGGTTTCCCGGGTTACCCTGCTGACCTGACGTGCATGAAAACAAAAACACGCCTGAGCATAACGCTCAGTGAACGGAATAGCGGATAACAAAAATAAACAGACATGACGATAATCAAAGAATCGGCAGATATAAAAAATAAACAGACATGTGATAATCAAGGAATTGGCAGATATCAAAAATAAACAGACATGTGATAATCAAGGAATTGGCAGATATCAAAAATAAACAGACATGTGATAATCAAGGAATTGGCAGATATCAAAAATAAACAGACATAATGATAATGGAGAACCAAAGATCATAAGATATATATATATATCAAATAGAACATACGTCATAAGACATATATCAGATAGAACATACCCCGAGCTAATAATCATATCATATAATAACTGAACAGGGGGAACACAGGTAGCGAGCCCGTGAACCAATGTGAAATGGAGTATGGGCAGACATACAAACCATTCACCAGAGTCCTGAATGGAATGGTGTTTAACCATCCATCAGGAAATAACAGAACTAGCCTAGGATCGATCCATACGCCTCTGAGGAAATAATAATATAAACAGACATAATTTCAGAGTCCTCTTTAGAGACGCCGTGATCTCAGCTCACCGCCACAGTTGGTGCCACGTTATCGATGCCGCAATAACGCGTCTTGGTCACCCCCAAGATAGGGAGAGCTCGGGTAACAAATTCAGAAATATATAGTAGTCAAACTACTTATAACAGAATCAAAAGCAAATTATCAGGAATCAAAACTAGAAATGAACGGAAATCAAATACGAGACAGAAATCAGGAATCTGTACTGCAAAGTAACGGAATCAAAAGTAAATACTTATGATAACAAGGAAACAGGATCCGTACAATAAGTAACAGAACAAAAGTGAATATTATGGTAACAGAATCCGTACTTCAAAGTAACGGAAAATATTATTTATACTAAGATATAAAGAATCAGGAATCCGTACCTTATACACGAATGACAATAATCAGAAACAAGGTCTAAGCTTGGTTAACGCCGCGAGAACCTACGATAATGTAACGCAAATTATAGTTTGGATTTTCCTATTTTAAATTGGAAAAATTCCAGTTCTGCCCTTGTCTTTTCGTACTCGTTAAAAATACTAAACGACGTTTAAAAATTCTGAAAATCTCCAGTTTACTAGATTAGTGATTTCTAAACAACTTCATTTAGAAATGTTTCTGATTTGGATTACCGAAATATGAGAAAAACGTGGATCTTTACAGCTGCGCAGAACTGCTAGCTGTTACGAAAACGACTATTTGGAGGTCTAAACGAATGAGTTTTTCTATGTTTTATATATCAACAGATTCGTTTTTCGACGAACTTCGTCGTGGACATAAGGTTTAACTGATTTGGATCTGTTATGATAAAGTTATGGCCTCCGTAATTTGGCTGTAAAATACGTATAAATCAAGGTATTTTGGTAAACCGTAAAATTATTTCTAGTTAAAATACGTCCGTTACGGGTCTGGAAATATTTTTATAAATAAGTATAAATCATGATTGACTTCTGAAAAATTTGGCTAATCATATTATTAATCCGTTTGTCATTTATAAAATCACATTCCAAAATATTTATAAAAACTAGTTAAACGTGTGACTTGTTTAAAGTGCTCGGTTAATGACTAAATCTTAATTTGGTCAAAATACTTATATTTCCAGTAGCCAAAACATTATCAAAATAGGATCGTATCAAGTTTACTAAGTTAAGCAAGGAAACTATGTTTAAAACGTAAACCGAATTAAACGAGTACTTATTCAAACGGGCATCCTATGATCGAAGGCAGTGAACTAAAATACTAATTATGATATCTAAGATTCAAGGTTAACGTAACGACTAACAACATCTTAATGATTCCACTAATTAACGTTTATTTTTATAAAAATAAACTAATTATCACATTTGTTAATATTTATATATACGAATTGTTAAGATGTTTAAATAAATAAATTTTCAGAAAATAGTTAACTAACTTTTAAAATAAACAAGGTTTATAAAACTGATTTTTATAATTTTTAGAAATTTTATTTAATTTTTTTAAAGCCCAAAAAGGCTTAAAAAAAATAGTTGTAGGTGCCCGGGTTCGAACCCGGGACCTCAAAGTTAACAAGGAAGCACAGAACCAGTAAACCAAAGGCCGTGGCCGCGTTATAACTCCCCTTTTAAAACTTAAAACCATTCTTGAACAAATCCCCCAAATTCCTCAAGAACCCTAGAATCGAATCGATCAAATTGAACATCGATTCGTAATTGTTAATGTAATTAGGCATAGGGCTTTTGTTCTTAGACTAGAATCGAGCATATAGGTGGGTTCAATTACCTGATTTGAAGCTCGAAGCGTGGTATTCTAACAGTTGTAGGTCGCGGCCACAGTGAGACTCGATTGGTATGCAAATGATGATATAAATCAAATTGAACTCGTGGAAAGCTTCGAATAAGGTTCTTGTTGCAAAGCCCTTTGTAAATTTCAGTTTAAACTACTCGAAAGGTGGTCCTTGATTTAGTTGCAGGTTCGCGACGAGGAGGATGCCAACGGTGATGATTTGTAGTGTTTTAGATTAATTGGAACTCAATGGAATGTTGTAAACGTCTAAATGATTGTTAGTATGCCATTAATTTGTTTATTGTTAACTTTTATTGTGCGATTCGGAGTGGGTGGTCGGCCGAAAAGTGGAGTGGTCGGTTTAGATCGATCGCACTAACCATTTTCCAATTATTGTGGGGCACGGGTTCGATTCATCCACATGAAGATGTCGGGCACTTAATTGGATTAAAACATTGAGTGGTTTTGGCCGTGGAGGCTCGCCGGAGCCACGGTGAGGGTGGCCGGAAAACTTGGCCGGCGATCGGGAGAGAAACAGAATGGTTTTTGACCATTTTACACAAATGGTCCCTGTGGTTTAGGTTTCTTCCATTTGAGACCCAAACTTTTTAATTCAAGTTTCAAAATGGCACAAATGCCCCCTGAACATCTATTATTATTATTATTGTTATTATATATATATATTTTTATGGGTATTATAATTCTACTCCCCTTAAAAAAATTTCGTCCACGAAATTGCTAGGTACAGAATCGAACAAGGTATGACATAACAGATACGGAGTATTAAAGAATCAACAAGTGGATGAGATAACTCATAATCATTTAGATGCAGAGACGGAGCTAATCACAAAAAATAGAAACATGTAACAGATAGTCTGATGATCAGGAATTAATAACTGATATCTTAATAGCGTAAAGCCAAAATATATCAAGAAATATATTAATAAAACCAAGTACTAAGCTGTAAAAAGATTCGGATATTGGGAACAGATTGTATCTTCCATCTCCCATGTAGCTTCGCGTTCAGAATGGTTTTTCCATAATACCTTAACAAAAGGTATAGTTTTCTTACGCATAATGCGTTCTTGTCGGTCAAGTATGGCCTCGGGTTCCTCTTCGAACGATAAGTCTTCACGAATCAAATGAAGCGGATAATTTACAACGTGAAGAGGATGATAATTGTACCCCCTTAAAAGAGATACATGAAAGACGTTATGCATATATGACCGCTGAGGTGGTAATGCTAAACGATACGAGACCTCACCAACTCTTTCTAGGATTTCAAATGGTCCGATAAACCGTGGACTAAGTTTCCTTTTAAGACCAAAACGTATATCCTCAAAAGTCTGTATGGTTCCTTTCACTTTGATTTATATGACCTTTATTTCCATAATTTAACTATTCTTACTTTCTAGTTATAGCTATTTCCTAATTCTGATTATTTCTAACTTGTCTTAGGGTCCTAGGGCACACTTATGGTAATGGTCGGAACTCCAACCTTCTTAATGTCCCCGTTTAACACATGTTAACTTAATCATATCAATCAACATAGCTAGGTTCACAACATTGGCATTAAAACAAATCATCTAAACCATCAGAAAGGCTTATTCTACTACTTACTAGATTTTTTTTTTCAGTGTCCTTCTTAATTCTATTTGGTCTAATGTCATAAGGTATGACATCAGTTTTATCAATTCATGGCGTTTGTCAGTATAGGGAGCACGACTTAAACCTACCATTGCATGATTTTAGAATTACAATTCTAACTTTTGCATTTCATTCCTTAGGTAATAGTAACCCCATTTATAAACATCACCGGTATACTAAGAATGTGCTTAAACCGGTTACACGACATCCTAATTTTTCTTAGCATCATCCCAAAGAATAACGTAATGTATGTATAGAGAGTATCATCACCCTTCTATATTTCCTGTAGTCCACTTTCATTCTAAGCATTCAATCAGTCCCTCAGTTACTGAAATGCTAAGTGAAGGAATGTCTCTTAAAAGATAAAATTAGTATCATGATTGGAAATACCATGAAGGCTCTAAGTAGGACAGGACTTAAGTAATAGTAAATAAACTACAAGCACATAAGTACAATATGTCTAATGATAGCTGCCTATCTTTCATGCTTTCAGAATTTCAGGTATAACCATGTCAGGTCAAGTACTAGGGAAACAAGTCTCTCTTTAAATTAGGACAAGTGTAGCTTAGATTACCAAATGGAACACGTCAAGGTAATTTGACTCATTTGCCTTATAGACTTGTGTATTGACCACAGTAACTTCACGTTCTATAACAGCAGCAATCTTACGGCCAGAGTTTCTAGGCCGTGAACAGTTTTGACGAGAAGCCATTCTGAGAGATCATTAAGAATTTTCATGGAAATTGGGTAATATGAGCTATTCAACATGAAAACGACAATCGAGAATTTGGCATAATAGCAATGAGATGTTCCAGGTGTAATCGTTTGATTCGTAAATCAAAGCGAGTACGTTGACTAATCAAAGTATTGGGTCAATCACAACTTTATTGAAGACATGCGTACCTATAAGCAGATACTCATCCCGAGAGTTCCCAGGTAAGGTAAACAGGTCCATCGGTTGATTTGGATTTATACGAATACCTTGCCTAGACAGAACACCTCGAGATACAGACATAACGCTCTTCCAGCATTACATGTTCCAAGTTGTAAGACACAGACTTTGGCGAATTTGAAAACCACGAATAACGATTCAAAGCTCATTTTGAAAACCATTAGGCACGATGATAAGTGTAGATCCACATGTCGTCGATAAATACAATGACGAACTTATCGAGGAACTTGCGAAAGACTCGGTTCATTAGGTCCATGAATACGGCCGGGGCATTAGTTAACCCGAATGGCATAACCAGGAATTCATAGTGACCATATTGCGTACGAAAAAGCTGATTTCGGGACGTCAGAATCTTTAATCTTCAACTGATGATACCCTGACCTCAAATCAGTTTTAGAAAAACATTTCACTCCCTGAAGCTGATCAAATAAATCATCGATACGAGGTAGAGGGAAACGATTTCGAATAATGATCTTATTTAATTGCCAGTAGTCAATGCAAAGCCTCATAGTCCCATCTTTCTTCTTTACAAACAAAGCTAGTGCACCCCAAGGTGAGACACTTGGTCTAATAAATCCTAGATCTAATAACTCCTGTAGCTGCTCCTTTAGTTTCTTGAGTTCAAGTGGTGCCATACGATATGGAGCCTTGGAGATCGGCTCAGCACCGGGAATAAGATCAATAGTGAATTCCACCTCGCGGTCTGGTGGAAGTCCAGGTAACTCCTTAGGACAAACATCGGAAAAATCACAAACAATCGGATAATCAGATATGTTCGGCTTTTCAGAAGATGTAGCTTTCACTGAAGCTAGGAAGCCCACGCAACCGTGCGATAAGAGTTTCTGAGCCTTAAACGCAGAGATGATTTTCAACGATTTCCGAGGCTGAGTCCCTTGATAAACGAGTTCAGGGTATTGAGGATTCCCGAATAAAACACGACGAGTCTGGCATTCAATAGTAACGTGATGTCGAGTTAACCAGTCCATACCAAGTATGACATCAAAGTCACTCATTTGCATATGAAACAAATCAGCTTTACGAATAATAGACTCGATTCTGATCGGACAATCTCTATAGACATGCGAGACGATAGTCGAATCTCCTAATGGAGTAGTAATAGCCAAAACGTGCTCTAAAGCAGTCGGTGCAGTCATTAAGTACTTAGCAAACAAAAGAGATACGACAGACTACGTAGCGCCCATATCAAATAAGACATAAATATCCCGCTTCCCCATGCAAAGGGTACCGGAGATCATACCTAGGGCATTTACTATCAGTATCGGATAAGACATATATATGTATATAATACGTCCTCAACACCGAGTACCTCAAACAATTTCTCAATATGATTGATCCAATTTTGCACCTCGACCGGATCACTAGAAGTACTGAAAGGCTTAAGACTTTGCTTCTGAAAACGTTCTAACCAGACATGAATACCATCACGGGGTGGTGGTGTATTATCACCGGAAGGTGCTCCTGTGTTGTTCCTGCCAGAAGGTGGCTCTGAGTTATTTCCACCGGGTGGAGATCCTGTGTTGTTTCCTTCCGAATTCGCCTGTTGCATCTGCTGGATGACTGTTTGAGCAGTCTGAGTCATCAGATTAGGGAGCATCCCCGAAATAACAGTGTCGACAACATTAGCGACCAGTGCTTCCAAGTTTGCATTAGACGAGGGGCCATTCGAGTTATTGCGGTTGTTCACACGTCTCTTAGGAGCCATCGGAAATGAAGATATACGTGTGAACACTAGAATTTAGATTGGGAACAAAAATTAGATCCTAACCCAACGTCTACCCATTACCTCACAAGTTTATTTTAATGTTTAAGTTTTCTACAGGAAAGAGCCTTTGCTCTGATACCACAACTGTAACACCCCGGCCCGGATAGGGCTGACGTGTCACTAATACGGATATCAAATCAAAACGCATTCCCAATATTAAAAACGATTACAAGTTCAAATTCCAAAACCTAATTAAGATGTTCAATACATTAATTAAAGTAACAGATAATCTTGGTCTTCAATTCACTCTTCACTGGTTTCCCGGGTTACCCTGCTGACCTGACGTGCATGAAAACAAAAGCACGCCTGAGCATAACGCTCAGTGAACGGAATAGCGGATAACAAAAATAAACAGACATGACGATAATCAAAGAATCGGCAGATATCAAAAATAAACAGACATGTGATAATCAAGGAATTGGCAGATATCAAAATAAACAGACATGTGATAATCAAGGAATTGGCAGATATCAAAAATAAACAGACATGTGATAATCAAGGAATTGGCAGATATCAAAAATAAACAGACATAATGATAATGGAGAACCAAAGATCATAAGATATATATATATATATATCAAATAGAACATACGTCATAAGACATATATCAGATAGAACATACCCCGAGCTAATAATCATATCATATAATAACTGAACAGGGGGAACACAGGTAGCGAGCCCGTGAACCAATGTGAAATGGAGTATGGGCAGACATACAAACCATTCACCAGAGTCCTGAATGGAATGGTGTTTAACCATCCATCAGGAAATAACAGAACTAGCCTAGGATCGATCCATACGCCTCTGAGGAAATAATAATATAACCAGACATAATTTCAGAGTCCTCTTTAGAGACGCCGTGATCTCAGCTCACCGCCACGGTTGGTGCCACGTTATCGATGCCGCAATAACGCGTCTTGGTCACCCCCAAGATAGGGAGAGCTCGGGTAACAAATTCAGAAATATAAACAAACAAACATACCCAGTGTCTCCCGCTGAAGGGCAGGGTCTGACAAATTCAGAAATATATAGTAGTCAAACTACTTATAACAGAATCAAAAGCAAATTATCAGGAATCAAAACTAGAAATGAACGGAAATCAAATACGAGACAGAAATTAGGAATCTGTACTGCAAAGTAACGGAATCAAAAGTAAATACTTATGATAACAAGGAAACAGGATCCGTACAATAAGTAACAGAACAAAAGTGAATATTATGGTAACAGAATCCGTACTTCAAAGTAACGGAAAATATTATTTATACTAAGATATAAAGAATCAGGAATCCGTACCTTATACACGAATGACAATAATCAGAAACAAGGCCTAAGCTTGGTTAACGCCGCGAGAACCTACGATAATGTAACGCAAATTATAGTTTGGATTTTCCTATTTTAAATTGGAAAAATTCCAGTTCTGCCCTTGTCTTTTCGTACTCGTTAAAAATACTAAACGACGTTTAAAAATTCTGAAAATCTCCAGTTTACTAGATTAGTGATTTCTAAACAACTTTCATTTAGAAATGTTTCTGATTTGGATTACCGAAATATGAGAAAAACGTGGATCTTTACAGCTGCGCAGAACTGCTAGCTGTTACGAAAACGACTATTTGGAGGTCTAAACGGATGAGTTTTTCTATGTTTTATATATCAACAGATTCGTTTTTCGACGAACTTCGTCGTGTACATAAGGTTTAACTGATTTGGATCTGTTATGATAAAGTTATGGCCTCCGTAAGTTGGCTGTAAAATACGTATAAATCAAGGTATTTTGGTAAACCGTAAAATTATTTCTAGTTAAAATACGTCCGTTACGGGTCTGGAAATATTTTTATAAATAAGTATAAATCATGATTGACTTCTGAAAAATTTGGCTAATCATATTATTAATCCGTTTGTCATTTATAAAATCACATTCCAAAATATTTATAAAAACTAGTTAAACGTGTGACTTGTTTAAAGTGCTCGGTTAATGACTAAATCTTAATTTGGTCAAAATACTTATATTTCCAGTAGCCAAAACATTATCAAAATAGGATCGTATCAAGTTTACTAAGTTAAGCAAGGAAACTATGTTTACAACGTAAAC
>JABSNV010001281.1:65000-87500 GCA_024085815.1 Flaveria linearis
TGGTGAGTCCACAGGTTTTAATCAACAAGAAATGTACCAGAAAGCGTTTCATATGTTTCATCAACCAGAACTGTGTCCAAAAAGCGTTTCACATGGTTTAGTATATAAAGGATATCGATAGGTCGCGAGCCTATAAACAAGTTAGTTAGTGTTTCAAACCGAAGCTGACTGTGTGTGTTTAGTGCCTTTCCACCACGTCTTAACCGACCGTGGCAATCGTTACAGGTCAATTAGCACCCGTTTGACCTCCAGTCAAGCTAGCGCGACTAGCCCGGGCGGGGTTTGTCAGACCCAGTAGTACTACTCAAAATTACCTCGCTAATCGTGTTACTAACGGTTTGATACTGTAAGGACTTTCAAATGCGTTTCGCACTAACATAACAAGCGATATCAATAATACTGGCAACCATGACGAAAATAGTGTTTGCATGTTTTCTCCCCCAAAAAGAAAAGAAAGTAAAAAGGGGCCGTGGAACTCACCTCGAGCGTAGAGCAACAAGTAATTGTAATCACAAAAGATCGGGTTTCCAATTAACCTGTGTTTCATTCAGTATATATATATATAATTAATATCAATTATGAGTATAATAACTGTACGGTTACAAATCGGTTCGGTGTCGATTATATATATATGTTACAACACTTAAGTTTAATAATACAATTTACGTTAAATCGAGGTTTAGTGTTTCATTTGATATTTGAAGGTTTTAATATCTAAAAAAAATGATATAAACGGTTATGTTGTGATTCCATGAAAATGGACTATACTATTTGACCATTTTAATTTAGAGAAAGAAATATTAAAGTTTAAATACAATAAATATATATATATATATATATATATATATATATATATATATATATATTATTATATTTATGCTTTAAACAATGATATATAGATAATGGTTTACCCTAAATAATAATTTAGTGATTCAACTCCTTATTTAAAGTCTATTTTTTTTTATAGAAATAATTATGTATGTAATTTGTAAATAATATTTCATAAAAAAATTATTAAGTTTTCAAATGAAATAAATTTACAGAAAATAATTTAATAACCTTCAGAATAGATAAAGTTTATAAAAATTATTTTTATAATTTTTAGTAATTTTTCTGTATTTTAAAAGGATTAAAAAAAAGGGCTTTAAAAAAATAAGTGTTGAGGGCCGGGTTTGAACCCGCGACCTCAAACACATACTCCCGCATACATACCAGTGAACCATGGCCTCAGCCGCGATGAAAACCCATTTCTAATTCTTAAAACACAACCTTTAAATCAATCCCCAATTTCCTCCAATTTCCCGAAACCCTAGTTCGATTTTGGATCAAATTGACAATCAATTCGATGTTGTTAACATCTAGAATCATAGGGCTTTGATTCCCCATGTTAAATCGAGTATGTTTATGTGTTTAACTTACGTGATTAAGTTGGAATTGAAGATAAATTCAACCAGAACAAGCCGCGGCTTTGACAGAATCCGTTCGAATGGAAATTGTTGATGATAATCAAATTAAAGTCGTGTGAAGATTCCACTGATGATCTTGATTCAAAGCCCTCAATCAATTGGGATTAAAATCGCTTGGAAGATAGCTTTCGGGTATGTTGCAGGTCCGAAAGAAGGAAGTGATCGAAGTTGAGATTTTTGTATGTTTCAGGTTGATTTGAGAGGTGCATTCGATTAGGAACAGGTCATTTAGTATTTATACTCGATTAATTTGATTAATTTAGTGCTATAGTGCTCGATTGGTGCGTGGTCGGCCGAAAGTGGTTTGAAGTGGGTTTGGTAATGTTAGGTCACTCCATTAATCAAATTAAGAGAGGAGATATGTTCGAATCTTGTTTGCAAACGATTTGGTACAAGTTTCGGGTTTTAAAACTGGGCATTTTGGGCGATTTGGCCTCGCCGGAGTCGCGGCCGGTGGCCGGATCCGGTGGCCGGAAAAGCGGGGGTTGGGCGGGGGGTTGGGTTGTAAATATTAATTTTACAGAATGGTCCCTGTGGTTTGAAATGTTTATATTTTATGTTTTAAGTTTTTAAAACTAAGTTTTAAAAATTGCAGAAATTCCCCCTGGACTTATAAATCCAATTAATAAATTCTTATAAATTATTAATAATAATAATATTTTCATTATTATTATTATTATCATTATTGACATTATTTTAATAATAATATTACTATTATTATTATCATTGTTTTTATTGTTATTAATATTATTCAATAATAAAAATATAAATACTAATTTGTAAAATCACCTAGTTATCATATTAAATAAAAAAAAAATTCCGGGTTGTCACATCATCCCCCTGTTAGAGGAATTTTCGTCCCGAAAATTAAGATGTACAGACCGCATCCTTGAACAGGTTAGGATACTTGCGCATCATTTCGTCCTCTCGTTCCCAAGTGTACTCAGGACCACGCCGGGAGTTCCACCGAACTTTGACAATACGACTGTGTTTGAGTGTCTTGACCTCTCGGTCAATAATTCTTATAATTTAACTGTTCTTACTTTCTAGCTATTGCCATTTCCTAATTCTGATTGTTTCTAACTTGTCCTTGGGTCCTAATCGACCTAGGGCACACTTATGGTAATGGTCAACCTCCTTAATGTCCATGTTTAACGCATGTTAGCTAAATCGTAATAACTAACATACCTAGGTTTACAACATTAGCATTCTTGTCTTCCTTACCGCTAGATTGCTTGTTCCACCCTCCAACTTCGTTCTACTACTTACTAGATTTTCCCAGTGTCCTCCTTAATTCTAATTGGTCTAATGTCATAAGGTATGACATCAGCTTTGTCAATTCATGGAGTTTGTCAGTATAAAGAGCACGACCTAACCCTACTATTGCATGATTTTAGAATTACAATTTTAACTTTCTCATTCCTTAAGTAATAGTACTCAATTACCAAAGCTTTGACCTCACCTCAATAACCCTATATATAAGCATTACCATATACTAAGAATGTGCTTAAACCGGTTACACGACATCCTAATTTTCCTTAGCATCATCCCAAAGAATATGTACAATAAGTTTCATCACTCTTCTATATTTCCTGTAGTTCACTTCCATTCTAAGTATTCAATCAGTTCCTCAGTTACCGAAATACTAAGTGGAGGTATGTATCTTAAAATGATTGGAAATACCATGAAGGCTCTAAGTAGGACAGGACTTAAGTAATAGCAAGGGTTAGTAATGTTTTGTTACCCTTAACAAGGTCTTACTAGAATTACGATCCTAGCACCCTAGGGTATAGAGTAGAAACTTGTAATACTCATGATCGTTATCTCATGGTAAGATTAACCAGACTTCTCATGACAGAAAATTTCGGCTTGGTTTTTAGACGACCAATCCATGCCAACAACTACATCAAAACTACCAAGTGTGACAGGCATCAGATCTATTCCTAACTCATGTCCAGGTAATCCTAGTTTACCTCCCTTAATGATGTGAGTTGCCTCAATTAGTTTCCTATCAGTTAATTCTACAGTGTAACTAGGTTTCATTTCAACTAAGGTTACGTCTAGGATGTTAACAAAACTCTTATCAGCACCGGTATCAAACAGTATAGAAGTAAAACCACTATTCAGAGGAGACGTACCAGTAACCACATCCTAATCATCCCTTGCCTCACCAGAGCCAATCACAAAAACTCGACCTTTGGCACCATTTCCATGGTTGTTGTTTCCATCATTGCCCCTGTTGCCATTCTTCAGTTGTGGGCAATCCTTCTTGTAGTGGCCCTCCTTACCACACTCATAACAGCCCCTGGTCGCTCCGCCCTGGCGTTGTTGAGGTTGTTGCCTAGCCATTAGATCACCCCTGCAATCCCTAGCAATATGACCCGTCTTGCCACATCTTTGGCAACGAAAACGATCACACTGACCATAATGATGGAAGTTGCACTTGTTACACTTTGGGTTTTTACCAACGTAGTTGTTCGATCCCTGACCGTTGTTGTTGTTATGACTGTTGTTTGTGAAGCTTCTAGATGGATCAAACTTTCTGATTGGTTGTTGATCGGAGCTTGAAGACTTACTATTGTTACCATCCCATTTCCTTTTGTGTTCGAATGGTCCAGAGGTGGCGCCACGTTTAGGTAGGATACCATGTGCCACTGCCTGATCAGTGAGCTTGTGAGCCAGTCGAATAGCCTGCTGAATTGTGGCAGGATCAGCAGCTATAACACTAGCTTGGATTTGAGGAGCTAGGCCATCAATGTACTTTTCAATCCGTTTGTAGGCCGGGGTCACCATTTGGGGACATAGAGTAGCCAACTCGTGTGAACGAGTAGTGTACTCCTCAATTTCAGAGCCAGACATTTTGAGATTCCAAAACTCTGTTTCCAGCTTCTGGACCTCGTTTCTGGGGCAATATTCTTCTTTCATCAGTGTTTTGAAATCATCCCAAGGCATACCGTTAGCAGCATCAAGTCCTAAAGTCTGAACCTGTGAATTCCACCATGTCAAAGCTGGTCCTTCCAGTGTGCCAGAGGCGTACTTGACACGACTTCCAGCAGGACAGTTGCACATGGCGAACACTGATTCGAGCTTCTCTAGCCAGCGAAGTAGTGTGACAGCACCTTCAGAACCGCTGAAAGAGTGAGGCTTACAGTCCATAAACATCTTGTAGGTACAGGCTGTTGGGCCTCCTTGATTCAGATTCTGGTTGTTCTGGTTCTGGTTGCGGATCTGTTCATAGGCTGTGAGCGCATTAGTAACACGTTCATTAATGATGGCATCCAACTCAGCTTGAGTCAGGTTGATGTTTCCGTGTCCTCTCGGGCGTCCAGGTCTCCTTCCAGACATGATTCTTCAATTCACAATGTACGACAGTCACTATCGAATGATAACTATTAATAACATTAATTTGTTTCATACTAGTAGGAATAGAGGATTTGTTTGCATATCGATAGTGAGGCTTCATGAGAACCGAGACAAGTACGATAGAGTTAAGGAAGTAATGTGTGTTGTTCTCCTTGTTTGTCATCGTGTGTGTTTGAAAAGAGTTTCGCGTTCCCAAGTGGTATTGGTGGATTCGGGTTGTCGTTGCTTCAACTCCGAGAGTGAAGAATCATGTGTAGCTGTTGGAAGTGAGCGAGCGGAACTCCCCACCCCTCTTATTAGTCGAGGATGATACATGTGACCTAGATATTTGTGTATATTGACCATAGTTTATCACTCATCCCAGAAATCTCCAGGTAAGCATACCAGGTCTCGTAATGAGATATATGCGATATGCTTGCCTTAGCCCGAGGGCCTTTTGCCAGGAAATCCAGAATACAGGTGTCTATGTGTCACACAAATTTCTTTGGTTCATGGAATAATACTTTAGAGAGAAATTAAAGGCACGAGTTATCAGTTTCTTTTCCTCGGGTATCTATGTGTCACAGAAATATGTTAGAGCAACAGTTCTCAGGCATCTAAAGTTAATAAGTACTGCTTAGTAATCTATGTGTGTGTAACTAATGCAAATCCAGCTATAGTCTAAAATGCAATGCAAATGAGATGCAAAGTCCATTTTAGTTCGCTATAACTAATGCTCTGATACCAATCTGTCACACCCTCAAAATCCGCTAACGGGATTTTACTGTCAGGCGTGTGACACACCAGGATCTCAGATAAGCATCAGTTACACCAAACACAGTAATTACAAAACACAACATTAAGTAATTAGTTGTTTAAATCAAACATGAGTGTTTCAGACTTGCGGAAGCGTTTCAAATATAGAAATCAACAGTGAATCGTTTCAACATGCGTTTCAACCATAAGAATCAATAGCGTTTCACAAATTAAACCAGTTGTGTTATGATGTATGCCATGCATGCATCCTAGCTGAGTTCTTAATCTTGTGCGTTTCTGTGACCTGAGAAAACATGCTAAAATATGTCAACATAAAGTTGGTGAGTCCACAGGTTTTAATCAACAAGAAATGTACCAGAAAGCGTTTCATATGTTTCATCAACCAGAACTGTATCCAAAAAGCGTTTCACATGGTTTAGTATATAAAGGATATCGATAGGTCGCGAGCCTATAAACAAGTTAGTTAGTGTTTCAAACCGAAGCTGACTGTGTGTGTTTAGTGCCTTTCCACCACGTCTTAACCGACCGTGGCAATCGTTACAGGTCAATTAGCACCCGTTTGACCTCCAGTCAAGCTAGCGCGACTAGCCCGGGCGGGGTTTGTCAGACCCAGTAGTACTACTCAAAATTACCTCGCTAATCGTGTTACTAACGGTTTGATACTGTAAGGACTTTCAAATGCGTTTCGCACTAACATAACAAGCGATATCAATAATACTGGCAACCATGACGAAAATAGTGTTTGCATGTTTTCTCCCCCAAAAAGAAAAGAAAGTAAAAAGGGGCCGTGGAACTCACCTCGAGCGTAGAGCAACAAGTAATTGTAATCACAAAAGATCGGGTTTCCAATTAACCTGTGTTTCATTCAGTATATATATATATATAATTAATATCAATTATGAGTATAATAACTGTACGGTTACAAATCGGTTCGGTGTCGATTATATATATATGTTACAACACTTAAGTTTAATAATACGATTTACGTTAAATCGAGGTTTAGTGTTTCATTTGATATTTGAAGGTTTTAATATCTAAAAATAAATGATATAAACGGTTATGTTGTGATTCCATGAAAATGGACTATACTATTTGACCATTTTAATTTAGAGAAAGAAATATTAAAGTTTAAAGACAATTTAAATATCCTTTATATATATATATATATATATATATATATATATATATATATTTATTAATATTTATGCTTTAAACAATGATATATAGATAATGGTTTACCCTAAATAATAATTTAGTGATTCAACTCCTTATTTAAAGTCTATTTTTTTTTATAGAAATAATTATGTATGTAATTTGTAAATAATATTTCATAAAAAAATTATTAAGTTTTCAAATGAAATAAATTTACAGAAAATAATTTAATAACCTTCAGAATAGATAAAGTTTATAAAAATTATTTTTATAATTTTTAGTAATTTTTCTGTATTTTAAAAGGATTAAAAAAAGGGCTTTAAAAAAATAAGTGTTGAGGGCCGGGTTTGAACCCGCGACCTCAAACACATACTCCCGCATACATACCAGTGAACCATGGCCTCAGCCGCGATGAAAACCCATTTCTAATTCTTAAAACACAACCTTTAAATCAATCCCCAATTTCCTCCAATTTCCCGAAACCCTAGTTCGATTTTGGATCAAATTGACAATCAATTCGATGTTGTTAACATCTAGAATCATAGGGCTTTGATTCCCCATGTTAAATCGAGGAGGTTTATGTGTTTAACTTACGTGATTAAGTTGGAATTGAAGATAAATTCAACCAGAACAAGCCGCGGCTTTGACAGAATCCGTTCGAATGGAAATTGTTGATGATAATCAAATTAAAGTCGTGTGAAGATTCCACTGATGATCTTGATTCAAAGCCCTCAATCAATTGGGATTAAAATCGCTTGGAAGATAGCTTTCGGGTATGTTGCAGGTCCGAAAGAAGGAAGTGATCGAAGTTGAGATTTTTGTATGTTTCAGGTTGATTTGAGAGGTGCATTCGATTAGGAACAGGTCATTTAGTATTTATACTCGATTAATTTGATTAATTTAGTGCTATAGTGCTCGATTGGTGCGTGGTCGGCCGAAAGTGGTTTGAAGTGGGTTTGGTAATGTTAGGTCACTCCATTAATCAAATTAAGAGAGGAGATATGTTCGAATCTTGTTTGCAAACGATTTGGTACAAGTTTCGGGTTTTAAAACTGGGCATTTTGGGCGATTTGGCCTCGCCGGAGTCGCGGCCGGCGGCCGGATCCGGTGGCCGGAAAAGCGGGGGTTGGGCGGGGGGTTGGGTTGTCACACCCCCGCTAATAGCGGAAACACGAGGATGCGACGGACGGGATCGTCATAACACTTGGTATAAATACAGAGATATAATACATGCAAACTTCTCGTGTCATGACGTCCCCCGACACAATGGTGACTTGTGTCGTGGTTAGTCAGTTCCACGACTATCATAGTCTTATTGATCCAATACAAATCACACAATGTTCAAATATGAAACAAATGACAAATATTACATATGCAATACTATTGAAATCCTGAGGTCTCTGCTAAGGCATCTGCACTAGCTACCCTCTTTGATTATGTTCACCTGAAAAGATATGCTCAAAAATGTCAACACATAATGTTGGTGAGTTCCGCAGGTTTAAATTTAAAACATTTGATGCTGTGTAGAATTTGATATGGAATCATACTGTAAGCAAAAACCACATAACATGTGTTTAAGACAACCAAACCTAATGACAGTTATGCATATAAATTCGTCGGAATATATTCACCCTTGGCCTGATTGCTGGCAGCTGTGTTGGTAACTCACAAGTTAACCAATCGTCGAAGGGTGGGGGTGTCAACCCAGTAGTACTACCAATAACTATCCGTTGGTTCCCAAACCCGGGAATTAATGGTTGTAAGAATCATAGAATAACACCATGTATGTATTAGAATATGAGATTAGTATCACGTCGATTCCAAATATGAAAATTGTATATAAGATTTTACAGCATCGAAAACGGGTGAGCATACTTTTCCCCCAAGTTTAAAAAGCATTGAAACAATTATAAAAGCATAAAAAGGGGCCACGGAAACTCACCTTGGATTGATGTAATTAATCACAAACTTCACAGAATATTGCAATGCACGACCCAAACACGATCAATACCTATGTATTAATTGTAACTAAGTCTTTAAAACGTGTTCAACGCGAATAAATATATTTGGTCGGATTCGGGTCGGTTCGGTTTGACGTACACGATGTGGTATACAAACCACACCATGTCTTAATAATATTACCAATATTGATATTAATAATAACAATGGCGTGATCATAATTATAATGATAATATTTGTACTTGTAAATAATTTATGAAATTTATTAAATATAATTCCTTCATTTATCATAATAAATTCATGATTAAAATAATATAATCCTTATTAATAACTTGATGATTTAAATCATCATTTAAAATCCATCTTTATAAAAGTAACTATTTATAACATTTGTAATAAGTATATAAATAAATAATTAAATAAGGAATTTAAAGAAATAAATTTCCACCATTTTTATAATTTATCCACAATTAAAATTAATATGGTGTCCAATAAATAGATTAATACTTTAAATCATCATTTAAAGTCTATTTTATAAAAAGGGTTATTTATAATATTTTTAAATATTATTTTATAAATTTATTTTAAGGTGTTTTTAAATAAATAAATTACAGAAAATCATTTAAAGGTATTTAAAATAAAAGAAGTTCTTAAAAATTATTTTTATAATTTTTGGTAATTTTTCTGCATTTTTAAAATGGGAAAAAGGCTTAAAAAAAATAGATGTTGGTGGCCGGGTTCGAACCCGCGACCACAAACACACACACCCAAGCCTAAACCAGTGAACCAAAGGCACAAGGCCGCGGTAGTTTTGGTTTCCAATTAGTTTTAACCCTTTTTAACTTAGTTCCCCCGAATCATATGAACCCTAGAACACAAATCGACCAAATTGAGCATCCAATCGAATATGTTAATGTATGGATTCATGGGGCTTTTGTTTCCCATGATAAATCGAATTCAATGGTATATTCAATTACCTGTTTTGGTGTTCAGATCGTTAAGAACGATTGAAGAACAGGTCGCGGCCAAGATAGATTCGAATTGATGTTCAAATGATGATCATAATCGAATTAATTGCACAGTAAGCTTCCCCACATGATTATGATCAATAGCCTTCTATCAATTTCAACGAATGTTGCTCCGAACAGGTTCTTCGATTAAGTTGCAGGGCCGAAGAAGAAGGTGGATTGAATTCGAGATTTTTGTATGTTTCGGTTTGAATTGAAAGGTGTATTCGACTAGGAACATATCATTGAGTATTTATACTCGATTATTTGTATTAATTTAGTGCAATAATGCTCGATTTCGTGGGTGGGTCGGCCGAAAGTTTGGTCGAGTGGGTTTGGTGGGTTCTGCACTATGAATTCTAAATTAAACAATGGTCCCGGTTCGAATCATCATCGTGAAAGTGTTGGTGGCTTTTGATTGAACTGAAAGGGTGTATTTTGGCCGTTTGAATGTCGCCGGAGAGTCGCCGGCGGTCGGCCGGAGTACCGCCGGAAAAACGCGAGGGAGGAGAGAGAAAGCAGTTTGAATATTGAATATTTACACATTTGGTCCCTGTGGTTTCGATTGTTTTTATTTCATGTATTTAAGTTTCTTTTAGAGTTTCGAAAATGACACAAACACCCCCTGGACTTATTAAATCAATTATATTAATTTTGTAAATAATAGTATTTTCACTATTATTATTATTTTCATTATTAACATTATTATTTTTAATAATAATATTATTATTATTATTATTGTCATTATTTTTATTATTATTATTATTATTATTATTATTATTATTATTATTGTTATTATAATTATTTAACATCAACATATTAAACTTGATTATTTATAAAATTTAACTTTTAACTAATAAAAATAATAAAAAAAATACGGGATGTTACAGTCTCCCCTGCTTTAGGAAATTTCGTCCTGAAATTTTAATCACGAGTAGACTGAAACGAGAAGATATGGGTACTTGGGTTTCACTTGGTCCTCACGTTCCCAGGTGAACTCTGGGCCACGTTTAGATTCCCAACGGACTTTGACAATAGGTATCCGGCTTTATTTCATTTGTATAGAATCTTTTACAAGATTCTTGACGTAATGTATGCCAATTCGAACTCTTCCAGAGAATCGCGGGATTCTCTTTGAGATTTGGCATATGGAATGTTAGAACACAATGACGAGTTACCATGGTATGTTAGACTTATAATCACAACTTCCACAATATAATTTCGTGGTAAGGTGAAGTCTAGAAATCATTAAAAGACCAGCAATGATAAGAAAGGTTAACCGTTGGAATTTAAGAATCCCAAACGTCCTCATATGAAACGACCTTAACGCATATCTTGTGAATATGTATTTCTCCTTTGACCAATCATCGGTCTAAAGAAATAATAAACTATGCGAAGATCTTGGAATGAGTTCACGAAAATGGTTAAGAATATTATTAAAACAGAAAATGAATCAATCATTCAGAATAACGATTGATGTAACATCATACCTCGGTATACGAATATTTGAAACAGATGTAGGTTAATTTCTCGACGTTGTGAGATAATGTGTCGAATTGATTTTTTTTATAATGCACCAATTGTCATCATACAGTTAAGATAAGAGGCACTTATTCTGGCCAAGTTAAAACTAGAAAGTTTCCATGACCGGTAGGAATGAAGAAGATAGGTCACACACAACAATCATTTCCTTTCCAACCTTCCTATTCTAAGAACAATACTGTATACAATAATCTCAGTCTTCGAGTAGTTCTATACATCTTAACTTACGCATGTCGAGAGTTTTCCTATCTCCACCGACTAACTAATTTCTAAGCAACTGGGTTTCATGACAAATGAAGGAGTGAATTTGAAGGAATCAATGTTATCCTCTACCAGTATCCAACAGGTACGTATTGATTGATGATAAGATATGTGCCTATAATAACATCTGAGTCTTCTTGTCTATTTCATCACTAGTTTGCTTGCTCTAATCTCCAACTTTGTCCTACTATTCACAGATCTTCCCAATGTCCTACTTAATTCTATTTGATCTAAATGTTACAAGGTATGACATTAGCTTTGTCAACTTATGGATTCTATCAGTATAAAGAGCATGATTCCAGTATTACAATTTTAACTTTTGCATTTCATTCCTTGGGTAATAGTACTCACTCGCCAAAGATTTTAAACTTATTTCAAGTTATGACTATTGCAGCCTCACTACCTTATACTTGAGCTTAGGCATTCTACCATTTCAGTGCGGTACCCACTAGTGGACAAGCATCATTCTTCAAAGGCCATGTATACTCTAAACAACCATTCAATTTGCATAATTTCTGAAATGTAAAAGGAGTGACGTCTCACTAGAGATAAGACTAGTGTCACCATGTGATTCCCATATAGACTCTAGGGAGATTAGAACTTATATAAGGGTAAATGTTATAAATGTTTCATTTCCTATATATTCTGGCGCTCAGAACTTTATCTACAGCACGATTAGTTAAAAGCAGGGTCAAAATAGTTCAACCTAAGTTTCGTGTGAAGATTGTCATTAGGTGTCTAACGGTTGAAGATGTTGAAAGATTTCACGAGCGTAGTTTTAAGGAAGGTGGTTATCAATCACAATCGGAGTTGATATTAAAAATATTCCTTAAAGGCTTTGAGGTAATGATTCATGCCTATCTTGATAATAACAAGAAAACAATCTAAGGTTGACATTTGCCACCAAAATACGGGTTTCAATCCTATTTTGGTAAGATCATGTCATTTATGAAATGTAATTTCCAATGAGATTAATTGAAGTCAATCCTCAAGATAAGGAAGTCACCCCAATCCAGAGGATGAAATTTCATAGAACTAACAAATGGGAAACCATTTATCGAGATAGAGAATCATCAAAGTAAGGGAATCTCCCCTGCTTTGATGAAATAGAATCATTTAGGAGATACGAGTGTTCTTAGTCATAGGTTGACTTGCAACTCTTGCATTTCCCACGGTACAAGCAGTATAAAGTTTGGCTTTACGATGAAAGGAAATTAATATCAATTAGGAATTAGGAAATTTCAAGTCACATTAGTGTAACAAAGAAAAGATCATGCTACCAAGCTTAAGATCAAGGTTTGAGATAGTAAAGTTTGTTAGGATGATGTTCAAATCTTGAATAATTTAAATCAGGAAGACGAAATCAAGGACAAGAATGATTCGACATTATAATGAGATGTGAACATTCGATTGACAATCGAAGGGAATACGTGGACTTCTCAAGATATGAGATCAGCCATAACCTTATTGAAGACATGCGTACTTATAAGTGGTAACAAGGTTATGATTAGTTTATTCGATTATTGAGGTGAGTGACCACCTATAATATAAAATATTCAATTAACAAAGTATCCCGAGATGTAGGAATTCCACCTACAGCATTGCATGTTCTGGGTGGTGTGACACAGACTTTGACGAGATTTTGAAAACCACGAATAACGAGTCAAAGCTCATTTTGAAAATTATTTGATTTAGGCACGCAATGCCTTGACTATGATTTAAGATTTGTGTGTGCTTTGATAGGAATCAAAGTATAAAAAAAAAATCACATATGGTTTTACTTATCAAGTTCCAATAACCCATGCTTCGGTCCATTAAGATCATTATGTAGCCTAGTTTAAGCACATTCTTAGTATACCGGTGATGTTTATATATAGGGTTCCCCGCAGCGTTCCCACCACATCCACGATATACTTTGAAATATACTTAAACTAGTTACATAACATCTTAATTTTCCTTAGCATCACCCTAAAGAATAACGTAATATAAGTTTAATAAGAGCCACCGCAACTACACTGATGTATAGGCGGTTTTACCAGTTATGAATGGCTACAGTCAAACCTATACATCGGTTCCACACGGGAATTGATGGCTGTAAAGAAAACATTCTCAAAGTGTAAATAGTTTAATGTGACGTAGCAAGATCCACAAAGCGCATACGTATAGATTACAACCAAACCAATCCTTAGGTCCCATTACTGGAACTAATGGTTGTAATGGATGCTCGGCAAAGAAGAACCACAAAGTAGACCCACAAAGAAGAACCACACCGCCGAAAGCATCCAAGATCAATAGCATTCACAAGTAATCATCATACAACACTTAGCATCAAGTATTAGCACATAATAGAGTATAGCCACCAAGTAACATATAAGGTAGCAACATAGCATAGAGTTAAGAGTCATAATAGCATCATGCCTCAGACAATCAGGATCATCACGTAGCCCAGTTTAAACACATTCTTGGTATACCAAGGATGCTTATATATAGGGTTCCCCGCAGCGTTCCCACCACATCCGTGGCATACCTAGAACGATGCCTAAACCAGTTGCGTGACATCCGTTTATCCTTAGCATAATCTTAAAGAATAACGTTTTGTATGTGTAGAGAGTATCATTACTCCTCTACATTTATGTATTCCACTTTCATTCTAAGCATTAATCAGTAGTTACTGAAACGCTAAGTGGAGATATTTCTCATAAGGTCAATATAATAATTGGAAATACTATGAAGGCTCTAAGTAGGACAGGACTTGAGTAAGTGTTGATAATGTTTGATTGCCTTCAACAAGGACTTATAATGTTTGATTGCCTTTAACAAGGACTTATTAGAATTATGACCCTAGCACCCTAGGGTATAGAATAGAAACGTGTGATACTCATGATCGTTACCTCATGGTAAGATTTGCTAGACTTCTTATGCATGGTGAATTACAATTACGTGTGCACCCGTAATGGTAATTTACCTTGCATGGTCACCCTAGCTCCACTTACCCCAAGTTAACATCATAGTATTATCTAGATTCATCAAGCATAAATAATGTAATGTCCTTATGTCCATGAGCCAGTATTCCAATAATAGCATGTAATAGCAAATAAGCATATAAGCACATTAAGTCTAATGGTAACTGCATATCCGTCATACTTTCAGGATTTCAGTCATAACAATGATAGGGTCGGATTCAATATCCGAGATCGACGCTACGCGTGATCACCGAAGTTCCCTAATAATATGATGTTGTGCGCATACAAGCGTAAAGTTCTTAGTATAAAAGTATCCCATGGAGAAAGACTGAGAGTAATAATGTCTTCCCCAGGATGTTCAGATAACACATGTACATGTATAAAATTAGGTATGTAGGAACATACTTGTAGATTATTAGGTATATAGGAATATACCTATATATTAAGTTCATAGACTTAATATATTTGACCTATTTGCCTTGTAGATCTGTGTATTGACCATAGTTTATCACTCATCCCAGAAATCCCCAGGTAAGCATACCAGGTCTCGTAATGAGATATATGCGATATGCTTGCCTTAGCCCGAGGGCCTTTTGCCAGGAAATCCAGAATACAGGTGTCTATGTGTCACACAAATCATGAAAGACATTTAGGTAAAATCAAATGCATACAATCCCTAGCATGCATTCTATATGAAGGTTCTTAGGTTATAGTCTAGGTCGAATTCTCCACCTAAATCTCTATAACCAAGGCTCTGATACCAATCTGTCACACCCCCGCTAATAGCGGAAACACGAGGATGCGACGGACGGGATCGTCATAACACTTGGTATAAATACAGAGATATAATACATGCAAACTTCTCGTGTCATGACGTCCCCCGACACAATGGTGACTTGTGTCGTGGTTAGTCAGTTCCACGACTATCATAGTCTTATTGATCCAATACAAATCACACAATGTTCAAATATGAAACAAATGACAAATATTACATATGCAATACTATTGAAATCCTGAGGTCTCTGCTAAGGCATCTGCACTAGCTACCCTCTTTGATTATGTTCACCTGAAAAGATATGCTCAAAAATGTCAACACATAATGTTGGTGAGTTCCGCAGGTTTAAATTTAAAACATTTGATGCTGTGTAGAATTTGATATGGAATCATACTGTAAGCAAAAACCACATAACATGTGTTTAAGACAACCAAACCTAATGACAGTTATGCATATAAATTCGTCGGAATATATTCACCCTTGGCCTGATTGCTGGCAGCTGTGTTGGTAACTCACAAGTTAACCAATCGTCGAAGGGTGGGGGTGTCAACCCAGTAGTACTACCAATACCTATCCGTTGGTTCTCAAACCCGGGAATTAATGGTTGTAAGAATCATAGAATAACACCATGTATGTATTAGAATATGAGATTAGTATCACGTCGATTCCAAATATGAAAATTGTATGTAAGATTTTACAGCATCGAAAACGGGTGAGCATACTTTTCCCCCAAGTTTAAAAAGCATTGAAACAATTATAAAAGCATAAAAAGGGGCCACGGAAACTCACCTTGGATTGATGTAATTAATCACAAACTTCACAGAATATTGCAATGCACGACCCAAACACGATCAATACCTATGTATTAATTGTAACTAAGTCTTTAAAACGTGTTCAACGCGAATAAATATATTTGGTCGGATTCGGGTCGGTTCGGTTTGACGTACACGATGTGGTATACAAACCACACCATGTCTTAATAATATTACCAATATTGATATTAATAATAACAATGGCGTGATCATAATTATAATGATAATATTTGTACTTGTAAATAATTTATGAAATTTATTAAATATAATTCCTTCATTTATCATAATAAATTCATGATTAAAATAATATAATCCTTATTAATAACTTGATGATTTAAATCATCATTTAAAATCCATCTTTATAAAAGTAACTATTTATAACATTTGTAATAAGTATATAAATAAATAATTAAATAAGGAATTTAAAGAAATAAATTTCCACCATTTTTATAATTTATCCACAATTAAAATTAATATGGTGTCCAATAAATAGATTAATACTTTAAATCATCATTTAAAGTCTATTTTATAAAAAGGGTTATTTATAATATTTTTAAATATTATTTTATAAATTTATTTTAAGGTGTTTTTAAATAAATAAATTACAGAAAATCATTTAAAGGTATTTAAAATAAAAGAAGTTCTTAAAAATTATTTTTATAATTTTTGGTAATTTTTCTGCATTTTTAAAATGGGAAAAAGGCTTAAAAAAAAATAGATGTTGGTGGCCGGGTTCGAACCCGCGACCACAAACACACACACCCAAGCCTAAACCAGTGAACCAAAGGCACAAGGCCGCGGTAGTTTTGGTTTCCAATTAGTTTTAACCCTTTTTAACTTAGTTCCCCCGAATCATATGAACCCTAGAACACAAATCGACCAAATTGAGCATCCAATCGAATATGTTAATGTATGGATTCATGGGGCTTTTGTTTCCCATGATAAATCGAATTCAATGGTATATTCAATTACCTGTTTTGGTGTTCAGATCGTTAAGAACGATTGAAGAACAGGTCGCGGCCAAGATAGATTCGAATTGATGTTCAAATGATGATCATAATCGAATTAATTGCACAGTAAGCTTCCCCACATGATTATGATCAATAGCCTTCTATCAATTTCAACGAATGTTGCTCCGAACAGGTTCTTCGATTAAGTTGCAGGGCCGAAGAAGAAGGTGGATTGAATTCGAGATTTTTGTATGTTTCGGTTTGAATTGAAAGGTGTATTCGACTAGGAACATATCATTGAGTATTTATACTCGATTATTTGTATTAATTTAGTGCAATAATGCTCGATTTCGTGGGTGGGTCGGCCGAAAGTTTGGTCGAGTGGGTTTGGTGGGTTCTGCACTATGAATTCTAAATTAAACAATGGTCCCGGTTCGAATCATCATCGTGAAAGTGTTGGTGGCTTTTGATTGAACTGAAAGGGTGTATTTTGGCCGTTTGAATGTCGCCGGAGAGTCGCCGGCGGTCGGCCGGAGTACCGCCGGAAAAACGCGAGGGAGGAGAGAGAAAGCAGTTTGAATATTGAATATTTACACATTTGGTCCCTGTGGTTTCGATTGTTTTTATTTCATGTATTTAAGTTTCTTTTAGAGTTTCGAAAATGACACAAACACCCCCTGGACTTATTAAATCAATTATATTAATTTTGTAAATAATAGTATTTTCACTATTATTATTATTTTCATTATTAACATTATTATTTTTAATAATAATATTATTATTATTATTATTGTCATTATTTTTTTTATTATTATTATTATTATTATTGTTATTATAATTATTTAACATCAACATATTAAACTTGATTATTTATAAAATTTAACTTTTAACTAATAAAAATAATAAAAAAAATACGGGATGTTACATGGGTTGTAAATATTAATTTTACAGAATGGTCCCTGTGGTTTGAAATGTTTATATTTTATGTTTTAAGTTTTTAAAACTATGTTTTAAAAATTGCAGAAATTCCCCCTGGACTTATAAATCCAATTAATAAATTCTTATAAATTATTAATAATAATAATATTTTCATTATTATTATTATTATCATTATTGACATTATTTTTAATAATAATATTACTATTATTATTATCATTGTTTTTATTGTTATTAATATTATTCAATAATAAAAATATAAATACTAATTTGTAAAATCACCTAGTTATCATATTAAATAAAAAAAAATTTCCGGGTTGTCACAAATACAGCACAGCTTCGTGCTGTTTTATGAAATACAGCACAGCTTCGTGCTGTTTTATGAAATACAGCACAGCTTCGTGCTGTTTTATGAAATACAGCACAGCTTCGTGCTGTTTTATGAAATACAGCACAGCTTCGTGCTGTTTTATGAAATACAGCACAGCTTCGTGCTGTTTTATGAAATACAGCACAGCTTCGTGCTGTTTTATAAAATGCAGCACAAAACGTTAAAAATGTAGCACAATTTCACATAATTTAATTTTTTTTTTTTGTAAAAAACTATAGTAATACTATACTCAAATTAAAGAGAAAAAAATGCTTGATTTTATGGTGTAATTTATTTAAAAAATAATATCGTATGAAAAAGTTATTAGCATTTAAAAAAATAGGGGGGAAATTTTAAAAAGTCAACAATTGTGGGTAATATAATAAAATACCCAAATTACCCTTGATTACTTATTTTTTCTACACTTTGATCTTAGCCCTTAATTAGATAATTAGAAGGCTAAGATTACTTCTTAGCATACTTAGGCAAAAATTATTTTTTAGGGGAACCTCCCTCTATATACATATATATATACATATATATATATACATATATATACCTATATATATACATATATATACATATATATACATATATATACATATATATACATATATATACATATATATATATACATATATATATACATATATATATATATATATATCCGTTGTAGAATTCAGACCTAACCATTAAGTAAGAAGCGATGGGAACGATGAAACCTGTGAATTCAAAAGATTTTAGTGAAAATGAATTCGAATTATTCGCTGATATATATATATATATATATATATATATAGGGATCAAATAAAAACCACCTTTATAATTGAAAACTAAGAAAACCACTCTCAACCAATCAAATCTTTTCCTTTTAAACTTTTTATTTTTTATTTAAAAGGTTAGTAAGGTAATTTTGACACCATTTTAATTTTGGTAACTATTTATTCTTTTGAATCTCAATCTTATACACTCACTCCTCTCAGATCTCTCAATTTCAATCTCAATTCATCCGATTCACAATCAGCTCGCAGATGGATACCTCCGCCTGCATAAAAGAGGTTAACAGATCGGCATCGGTGGCGTTTGCCCCCGACGCGCCGTTCATCGCCGCCGGCACCATGGCCGAAGCCGTCGACATGTCGTTCAGCTCCTCCGCGAACCTCGAAATCTTCCAACTTGATTTCCAATCCGACGATCGGAAGCTCCCGTTAGCTGGCGCTATACCTAGCTCCGAACCGTTTAATCGGTTGTCGTGGGGGAAATCGCCCACGGCTGGCTCGGAGGAATTCTCACTCGGGCTTGTTGCTGGTGGTTGTGTGGATGGGAATATTGGTATCTGGAACCCGAGGATACTTATCGGGTAAATTGAATCAAATTGAAAGCATTTTGGATTAATTGATCGAATATTGAATAGTGTAATAGTGTTTTTTTTTCTTTTTGTGATTTGAATCTTTCTGTAATGAAGATGACAATGAACTGGATGATACTTGCTCATTTCCATAATGAAGATGACAATGAACTGGATGGAAAATGGAAATCTATGTAAGATACATATATGTACCCACTTGTGACGTACGTATATGTAAGTCCAAATGATTTGAATCTGGTGATATGCAGTTGATTTCTGAGGCGTATGATGTGTTGAAGAACGTTGGTGGGTTGAGTAATGGGGAATTGGCTGAGATTTTTGATAAGTGGAATAGGGAAGAACTGGTAACATCAAGATGAAGAAGAAGATGATGATGAACTTGCTCTGGTACGTATATGTAACCGTAATGAAGATGACAATGAACTGGATGGAAAATGGAAATCTATGTAAGATACATATATGTACCCACTTGTGACGTACGTATATGTAAGTCCAAATGAAGAAGAAGATGATGATGATGAGCTCGATTACGTATATGTACCCTAATGAAGATGGAGATGAACTAGATGGAAAATGGGAAACTAGGTAAGATACATATATGTACCCACTCATGACGTACGTATAAGTTTTTTGTTTAGATGAGATGAACTATATGCATGTATAAGTTTTTTGTTTACATATATGTACTTCTTTTTTTACGTATACGTGAGTTGAACTTGTATTCACACACATATATATAAATATTTTTTGGCTTTTCAATGGTTTTCTTTGTTACTATATTTTGTTACATGTATGTAAGTATTGGTACGTATATGTAACTAGGCCATCTAGTTTCCTTGATTTAGTGTTTGCAATTGAAGTTACATATATGTATGTGGGTATTTAGTGTTGTTGTATTTATACAAATTATTATTTTGCTACTGTTACATATATGTACTAAGTAATCACAACTAAGTATTTTTGAAGTTTGATTGTGTTATGTATACGTAACAAAATTTTTATGTACATGAAACACTGATACATATATGTAACATAACGTTACATATTGAGACTATCAGTTTTTTTATGTTACAAAAATAAAAAATAATTTAGTGTTATTTTTATAAATAAGTTTGTATTTAATGAATAACATACATGAGAGAGAAAAGAGTAATTTTAGGAAATTTTGTTTGATAATGGATTGTTCTAAATTTAAAACAATATGGTTTTCCTATCTTACCCTTAATGACTAATAATGCATCCTTAATTATTCATTTAATTACAATCATGCCACTAATTGATCTAAACCATTCATCAATTAAATTAAAGGCTATAAAGTGGTTTTTATAGTTTTCAATTATAATGTGGTTTTCATTGGAACCCTCCCCTATATATATATATATATATATATATATATATATATATATATATATATATATATATAGAGAGAGAGAGAGAGGGAGACTTTCAAATGAAAACCAATATTTTGTAAAAAACCAAAAGAACTAACAACATCCAATTAGAATTTTTATAATTATTATCAGATTTTTTATTTAAATAATTATCCAAAAGGGCAAGAATGTAATTTAATATCAAATTAAGTTAGTGGGGTTAAAATATAACCGTTCCCTCCCCTGACAACCTGTGGTTCTTTGTAATTCTTAGGCAATCAATATTTCTTATTTCATCAAGGATATAAAAGAAATCGATCAAGAATACCCAATTGATTCAATTGATCCAACGATTTAGACTAAAAAATAAACGTTGTTAACCAATTTCTTCCATCGATACCTGCGATTTAGCGTTTGTATTTAATGGGTAACTAATTTCGTTCAATGTCGATTGTTTTTTCGTTCTATAAGTGATTGTAATATTATGATGATATTGATTGCAGATTAAAGAAGTGATGACCTGTAAGAAAGCAATGTGTAGTCGTTGGGTTTCATATGCTCGTGTTACTAAAACTGTTTTGAACAACAAGAAGGCTGCATCAGCATCGAACGAGACTGTTTTGAGGTTGCTTGTAGTTAAAAAATGCAGAAAACAACTCCAGATTGGTGTACGAGTTTGACATTTATGGTAATGTGGAAGGATGGAATTTCCAAAACAGTTATACTGGTGTACTGATGTTGGATTCTCCATAAGAACTCAACAAGTGCATGGCGCAAATGGTTAAATCTAGTCAACAAAATGAGTATAGTGGGGATGAATTGTGTAGTTGGGATGTCATATGTATCTACTTATTTTATGTTTTGTATATTGTATAAGTAATATTCATATAGCAAGTACGACGTGTAAAAAGGTTCATGATTAGTGGCGTATTCTTGTTAGATTACAACAACATTTAATTCTTAATCTTTTCTTGTATGATTACGTATTAGTTCGTTAAAAATTATGGTTGATAAAGTAGATTTATATCGTTAAAAATTATGTTTGATAAAGTAGATTTAAATCATTGGTTGAAGTATGAAGAATTATTGGTATTATAATGGCCACCACTCACATGTTTCAGTTGTCAAATGAGTGGATTGGTAATAACTCCAGTAGAAGACGTGTAGTACGTAGTATGTCAGTGTTTTTATGTGGTAATCTAAATTTCAAGTAATAGAAATCAACATACTATGTGTAGTGAATTGTATATGCAATAATACATTTATGCACATAATACATATATGCAATTATGCATTTATGCACATAATACATATATGCAATTATGCATTTATGCACATAATGCATACTGTATTTACACACATGGCTAGATCTTGTATATCATATCACTTGTATATGTAGTTCACATTTGTTATTATTTTCTAATTTTCAGTAATTATTAAACCATCCAA